>VMDR010004466.1:0-59867 GCA_007922815.1 Macrotus californicus
AATGTTTCTTCCTGCTGTCAAAAGGGTATGTTACCCATAAATGTTGATAACTGCCAATCACATAACACTGAGGTCTTATCACTTACCAGGGTCTCCTCAAAGAGAATAATAATCAGACTTAGAACTCAAAGCAGGACCTTTGTCATTGTGCTTCCCCAAAATGAATGATGAACACATTCTGATTGCAGGAAATATAAGAAAAAGAAACAAATGTATGTTCGTTTTTTCTTTAATTTAGACATCTGTTGTAGATAATCATAAGAAGGTATCAACAGGTGAATACAGGAAAAATTTAAGAATGAAGTTTGGGGAACCATACCGTATTATAAAATGTCTATAAGAAACTACCTCATTTTCTGACAGCATTTGTGGGGATACATAAGCAGCTTCCTCTTAGGGAAATAGGCCACATGTAACCCTACCAAATTAAATCTCTATCACAGCTTTAGCTGCCTTAGTGGACTATTAACCCTTTCGGTACGAGCACCGGATATATCTGGCGCCCATACAATGGCTCACCTCGTACAGCGGGAGTGTCGCGGCAGAAAGAGCGCTCGTACCGAAAGGGTTCATGCAGCACTAAATTTTAGTAACAATAGAGTCTAGGAATCAAACTTCAAAAGGTGTGATCTAGACGCGTGAATTCGTATCTAAAAAACCATGAGGCCTTATTTGCCTTTCTTTTCTCTCTCAGAAGTCCTGTGTACTTAGGAAAAAAACAGTGAAGACCAGAAGTTAGTTTTGGATTGAGGTGTTTGCAAGTGATTAGATTTAAAGCAAACTATTCTCTGTTGATAAGTGAATGCGTCTTTACAATGTGACAACTTAAATTTTAAAATCCTAAAGCTGGAACTTGGGTGAGCAGAGTATCTAATGAAATGATGCTGGGAAGGTAAAGTGGAGGGGTCTAGGAGCAGTCTTCACAATGTAAACATCATAAAGGTTAGTCTCCCTGAATGCTTTATACTCCTCTGGGTTATTTTTAAGAAAGATTAAATTACTACTCTGTGTTACTGAATCTTAAACAGATAAGGTACAATTACCAATAAGATCCTGAATAAGTACCACAACACAAAATATCTCTTGAGGTGTCTGTCTAGCTTACTGTCCAGAACAGTTCTAATTAGCAGAATTTGGCTTCAAGAGGCCTGTATTTCCAAAACCGTTTCGTTCACATGCTTGCTGTGCCCTATCCAGAAGTTTGAAAAACAATCAGAATTGTTGAGGGGCTTATCACTTGGCTTATATACAGAAGAGTTCTCCCTCTACCACAATGACTCTTCCAGCGCCACTGAGAGAGTTAACTTCTGCACCTCAGTTTTTCTGCCCTACCTAAAATCTTAACTAAAAGAACAAGAAATACAAGAAACAAAACAGTCCTTACCAGTGCTGGAAAATGGGGATTGTGCCACCGGTAGGTGGAAACAATTAGGGAAAAAACCTCACATAATTAAGGAACCTCCCAACTTCAGAAAGGCAAAAAAGCAGACAAACACTGACATTCTTGGAAGGATCCCATAATAAAGTCAGATTGGCGGTGGATATATGGAGCAGCCCCCAAGGATTCCTGCTTTCTGATATATTCATGCCCTTGTGTGGACTGGACTTAGTGACTTCCTTGTGCCTAATAGAATACAGCAAAGGTGATGGGATGTCTGGTCAGTTAAAATATTGTGACTTCTGTCTTGTCGACTTGCCTTCTTTGCTTGCATGCCTGATTAAGCAAGCTGCTGTGTTGGAGAGGTCCCTGTAGCAAAGATCTGAGGCCAGCCACCTACCAAACCAGTGAAGAACTCATGCCCTTAGAGTAACAACCTGCCAGAAACTCAATCCTGCCAACAACTATGTGTGACTAGAAATGAATCCTTCCGCATCTGGGCCTGATGATGACTAGAGGCCAGCCAAAACCTTGACTACCGCCCATGAGAGACCCTGCACCAGCGAACTGCCTAAGCTGTGCTCAGATTTCTTGATGCCACAGAAACCATGACATGAGGAGTATTGCTTGGAGTGAGTTTGGGGGTGACTCGATAGGCAGCAACAGAAAACTAATATATGGAATAATATATGCCACCTTAATTAAACTTGGAGTGACTGTATTAATGTCAAAGATTTCAAAGCAAAGAATATTATCAAAGATGGTCATTTCATAATGATGAAGTTCCAATTCACAAGGATCCCTGATAGAAGGGCAAAAAGAAATTGGCAAATCTGCCATTAAAATCTGTGATTTAAATATCCATCTCTCAATATTTGATAGAACATGAAAATCACAAATAGGACTTGAACACTCTTCAACTACATTTACCTAATTGAAAGTTTTAAGTCATTCCACCCACCAACAGCAGAATAAACGTTTTTATGCACACATGAAATATTTCCAAGATAGACCATAGTCTGCCAGAAACAAGTTTTAATAAGTGGAAAAGGATTCAAGTCCTCCAAAGTATGTTCTCTGAATAGAATGGGATTAGAAATCAACAGAAATCTGGAAAATTCTCAAATACTTGGAAATTAACACATTTATAAATATGCTTTGGATCAAAAAATGACTTTATCTTGAACTGAATATACAAGTCAAAATGGTATATGAAAAGCCATTGGATGCAGCAAAGCTATGGTTAGAAGGAAATTTATAGACATTAGACATTAGATTGGGAGAGCAATCTAAAAATCAATCATCTAAGCTTTCTTTAAAATTGAGAAAGAAAGAAGTAAATCCAACTTAAGATAAAACAGAGAGGAAATCAAGATTATAATTGAAATCATGAAAAAGCAAGAGAACAATGGAGAGAAATCCCTGAAGCCAGTACTTGCTTCTTGAAAAGATTAAGCAAATTGAAATTTTGTTACATCAAAAATTTGTTAGATCAAGAAAAAGTATGTAAATTATTAAAATCTAGACTGGAATAGGGGTCATCACTAGATAACCTACAGAAGTTAAAAGAATTTGTAAAGGAATATTACAAACATGCTGACAAATTTTGAAATGTTTGTGAAATGAATACATTCTTAAATCAAGTAAAGAAACTGAATTTATAACTTAAAATCTTTGCACACAGGGAGGCATTAGCCTAGATAGCTTTACTGCTGAAAATTCTTTCAAACTCTTCAAGAAATAATAGAAAACCTATACAAAGTCTTTCAGAAAACAAACAGGAGGAAAGAACACTTCTCTACTCATTCTATAAGAGCATTATTACTCTGATCCAAGGTCAAATGAAGACAAAATTTCAGGCATATCCCTCATAAAAAGATTTTAAAAATCCTTAACAAAATACTAGCAAGTGAAATCCAGCAACATCCACAAAAGGATTGCACAACATAACCTAGTGGGGTGTATCCCGGGAATGCAAGTTTGGTTAACATGCAAACATCAATCAGTGAACGCAATACCAGGGGTTTCTCAGCCCCGCCACTGTTGACTCATTGGGCTAGATATTCTTTGTTGCTCATTATAAAATGTCCAGCAGACACCAGTAGCACCTTTCCCACCCCCAGTGTGACCATCAAAAATGTCTCCAGCTGTTACCAAGTGTCACGGAGTAACACCCCCCAGTTGAGAATCATTGCAATAAATCATGTTAATAAAATAAAGGGGAAAGGCCATATGATCATAGCAATAACACAGAAGATACATTTGACAAAAATCCAACACCCATTCATGATAAAACTCTCAGGAAACTAGAAGTAGAGAGGAATTTCCTCAACCTGATAAAGGGCAAGAAACCTATAAGTCATGTACTTAACTGAATGCTTTCCCCCGGGGCTGAGACCAACAGAGGGATGTCTGCTCTTACTACTTTTGTTTAGCATTTTACTGGAGACTCTTAGCCAAAGCCACAAGGAAAGAAAAATAAAGATACACAGACCGGAAAGGAAGGACAAAAACTGTATTTTGGATGACATGATCTTGCATGTAAAAAAATACTAGAAATAATGTGAGGTTAAGAAGGCCACAGTATACAAGATCATTATAAAATCAGTTGTATTTTTACATACTAGTGATGAATGATCTGAAAATAAAATTAAGAAAACAATGTCATGTGCAATAATACCAAAAAGAATAAAATATTTGGGAATACCTTCAACAAAAATGTGAAAGACACGTTCATGGAAATGTATCCAATATTGCTGAGACAAATTGAAGTAGACCTAACCAAATGAAGGGCTATACCTGTTCACGGATTGGAAGACTTCGTATTGTTAAGATGTCAATTCTCCTCAGATTGATTTAGAGATTCAACCCAATCCTTGCCAAAATCTTAACCAGCTTGTTTTGTACAAACTGACAAACTAATTCCAAAACGTATACGGTAATGCAAAGGACTTAGACGAGGAGCCGGCAAACTTGTCCTGTAAACAGCAAGCCAGTCATTGCTTAGTCTCCGCAGTCCACACAGCCTCAGTTGCAACCGTTCATCTTTACCAGGGTCCTTCACACACAGGCATGGCTACGTCAATAAAGCTTTGTCTGCAAAGACATGCACCAGCCTGAAACAGACTGAACAAAACAGCTCTGCAAGAGAACAACCCAGTTTTGTTCTTTTGCAAAACTGTGACTGACACTAACATTTGCATACTAGTTGGAAAGCAGCGGTAATGGAGGCAGTGTATTGGTTCATGGATGGACAGATAGATCATTGGAATTGAACAGAGTCCAGAAATAGATTCACACATATATGGTCAATTGATTTTCAGGGAAGGTGATAGAGTAATTTAATAGCAGAAAGAACATAATTTATATTTTTAAAATCCCTACTTCATACCATGCACAAAAATTAACTTAAAATGGATCACAGGCCTAGATGTAAGAACTAAAACTACAAACTTCCAGAAGAAAATGTGGAAAAAAAAGTCACCAAAAGCATGACCCATAATAGAAAAGAATTGTAAATTGGATTTCATCAAAATTTTAAGCAATCTTTTCAAAAGATTCAACTAAAAAAAAATAAAAAGGCAAATCATTGACCAGGAGGAAATATTTGCAAAACATATATCCGATGTACAATTTATATCCAGAATATATAATGAACACTTACAACTCAAGAACTCTAATAAGTCAATAATAAGAGAACAAAAAAATTCAGTGGACAGAAGATTTGGATAGACATTTGCCACAGAAGATACACAAATGGCAAATGGATGTATGGAAAGATGCCACACCATTAGTCATAAGGGAAATACAAAGTAAAACCACAGTGAAATACTTATCCACTAGAATGACTGGTACTTTAAACACTTTTTAATCTTCACCCAAGGATTTTTTAAAAATTGATTTCAGAGAGAGAGAGACATCAATGTGAGGGAGAAACATTGATCAGTTCCTCTGTACGCACTCCAACCGGGGATTAAACATACATTTTTGATGCACAGAACGACACCCCAGTCAACAGAACCACCCGGCCAGGGCAAGAATGTCTAATATTTTTAAAGACTAACAATACCAACCATTGTCAGGGCTTTGAAGAAACTGGAACCCTCTCATAAGGCTGATAGAAATATAATATGATAGAGTGATACAGCCACTTTGGAAAACTGACAATTTCTAACAGATTAAATGTACATGTACAATAAAACCCAGTAATTTTGCTCTTAGATATCTACCTAAATAAAAATGAAAATGTATATCCACACAAAAACTTATGTTCAAATGTTCATAGCAGCATTACTGATAATAGCTTGAGACCAGAAGTAATCCAAATGTCTCTTAGGTGGTAAGTGGATAAACAAAATGTGGAGTATCCATCCAATGGCATACTATGTGGCAATAAAAAAGAAGAAAGTACTGATGTTTGCAACAAAATGAATGAACCTCAGAAACATACTGACACAAAATACTATGTATTTATTTACATAAAAATTTCAGAAAATGCGAAACTATAGAAACAGAAAGCAGATCCTCTCTTGCCTGAGTTAAGGGCTGGGAGTGGGGTTGGCTGCAGAAGGGCAGAAGGGTAGATGAATTTGTTCTAACATTTCACTGTGGTTGCATAACAGTATACATTCACTAAAATCCATTGATTGGGTGTATTTTGTGGTATTGAAAGTAGAACAGTAAAGTTGTTTAAAAAGGAAAAACTATGAAGCAAAGCATGGGCAATGGATGCAACAGCCCCAGCTGATATATTTCATGAGAGACCCTCACTGTGCCTCTAGAAGATTGGATGAGGGATTTTCAGGGTAGACGGGCAAGGCTGTGGAATACTGAGGAGTGTTGGAGTCAAAGACACTGGAACTTTGTCAGTCTTTTTTCCAGGCTAAGCCCTTCTTGAGCTTATGTGTTTCCTTCTGTCCTGTTTTCTGTGAAAGGAAGGGTGTAGCTAACCAGAGTTATAAGATCATTGTTGAATATCGCTCCATATGGGGCAGGCACCATTCTCAAAAAGAATACCAAAAAATAATCTTTCTTGTTACCAATGTATTACAAAGTCTAACAAAACCAAACTGTGCCAATCAAATCTTACTTCATGGTTCCTAAGGCCAAATAATCATCTTAAAAATCTGTATTTTAACACCTTACAGTGACTATGCAGGATTAATATGTTAAAATGTTTTCCAAGCACTAAAGCAATTGATGTGTGAATCCTAATAAAGGAACTCGAAATGGACAGACTCCACATTTAGCCAAGTGGTACAAATGAAGACAGCAGCTCCAATTTTGATACAATAAAAATCTCATTTGTCCAACAAAAAGGCTGACGATCAGACAATCAAACCATGAAGAGAGAATGGGAGGGGTGAGTGTATGCATTGAGTGGGGAACCCCCAGAACAAATACAGAGAGTGGTATATAGCCTCAGGAATACCAGTCAGGAGTAGTCTGATTTTTTTTGTTTTCAAATGGGTGCTGAGCCTGTACATTAATAAATAAGAATAGAGTGAAGCAAGTAGGACAACAAACAAAAACCACGGTCTTTCTTGGGCTCCTAAACTAAAAGTGCAGTTGCTGTGTGCTCAGATATAGGGGATGCATGTCTACACCAAAACCTGCACACGAAACTTCATAGCGGCTTTTGTCTATAATTGCCGAAACATGGAAGCAACCAAGCTGTCCTTCAGTAGATGAATTGGTGAATAACCTGTGGTATATTTATAGATGTATCTTTGGAGAAAGAATCTTTGAAAAAGAAGTCTTTTTGTTTTACATTACATCAGTCCTGGGAGAAACACGCACATACACACACACACACACACACACACACACACTCCCACATTCCCTGCCTCTCTTGTGGTGTGATCAGCACACCAACAGGCAGAGCTGTGGTAAAGATTGTGTGATGAAAGCCCGGGGACTGCATGTCGCTCGGTCAAGAAATTAAATACAGAAAATTCACAGATACTATTTGGACCTATTTAGTGAGCAAGGGAGCATGCTCTGTGCTCAGGCCCCTGAAGTTTTGCCTGTGAGTGGTTTCTGCTCTATCACATTTTCCATTACGAGCGAAGACTTTCCACTGTAACTTACGATGGAAGTTAGAGGTGCAATCTAAAGCCCAAGGAGAGGATTTTCCCTCCTTGTCTGATCTCACTAATCTCTAAATGATGGGAGATAGGACCTTTTAACCCTGCTTTAACAAATGAGCTACATCCATCAGTCTTGTCACGCAAGGGCAGCCTGAGGAAGATAATGTATCCATCTACTATTCCAGTAGGTGGCGCCCTCCTCTCTCCATCAGCACCACCTCTTCCTTGACAGCCTGGGCTGCAGTCTCTTAACCCCTTCAATGTGTCCAGCCAAGCAGCTGAAAGCCATGTCTTTGCCAAGTCAGGGTAATCTTAGGGTGTTTAGAAGAAACATAGAAAATTTACCCCTTTTCTTCTGTGTAAAAAATTAGTGGACAGTTCAATCCTGCCCTTATATTTGTAGATGAGTCTAGTTTCAAGACTGGATTCTGTTTTCTGCACATATTTTGAGAACAATAAAACTGCTAGAACTGATCTCCTTCTTAAAGTTATTCTGTTTGAATTCACACCAACCATTTCTTTGAGGGGCAGGGTGATATAGTGGCTAAAAGCACCAGAATCAGACTTCTAGGTTCAAATCTCACCTCTCCCAAACTAAGAATTTGGTAATTTGGGGCAAATGGTTCAAGAGGTGAGGTTTATCATCTATAAAATAGTGCTGATGATTAAATGGGTTAATACGGATAAAGCGCTGAATGTATTATCTGGTATGTAATACGACAATAAATCACAGCTATAACTGCAAGGATTTAATGTTTGTGTTTTGTGTACATGTACGTACTGTTCTTCCCATCTATCTTCAAGATCCTTGAGGAAAGGCATGGTGTGTCCTCCATCAGACTGGCCTAGGTCCTGGGGGTTGTCTTCTCTGTTCTGCCAGATAGATGCTCTGCTTAGGATTCTGCGATTTGCAAGCAGCCAGCCCTGGGAAAAGGGTCTTGACTGCCAACTAACAGCCATCCAAAATTCTTCAACCTTTCCACTTAGACTCCTAGCCCTGGATCGTGTGGCCCATGTTTGCCACCACTGTGCCTCCCTGTGCACCCCAGCATCTGATTCCATCCCATTTAAAGTTTGGATACCATTCTTGAAACAAATTGCTGTTTTATTCAGTTGATGGAGAAGAAAGGTGGGGAGAGAGAAGTGAATCACAGTCAGTGCCAGCACCAAAGACCCTCAGCATACCTGCATAGACACATACTAGATATTCCTGTTTCTAGCCACTGAAAGGAGATATACCTTTTACAAAAGATATTGACTTACAGCGTGCTGGGGGTGAGGGTGGGTAAGGAGAAGGGAGGGGGGACTAGGTACCCGTAAGAGAAGGCATACTGTGCGGGGAATGGGGAGAGACATGAAGGTTCACAGAACACTGCTCTGTGCCAGGAGTGCCGGAATGTCGTCGCATTTAATTCTCATAACAAGATAGTGAGGTGGATCCAGCGTCCCAAAGTGGTGTCCACAGGCTCCATTGCCACAGGGAGTGGTTAATCTGGCTCACCAACCAAAAGGTTTGAATCTGAATTTCTGGCTCTTGCTGAAAAAATAAGAGACCAGGTAAGGACGGGCTGGCACTGAGCCTGGCTGCTCCCTGAGACCCCATGAGTGCTCTTGAGTGCAGGGAAGTTCCTCCCCTTCCCCAGGACCACACCCTGCCTCCCTGCTGTGTTTCCTCCACGGCTCCATGTCCTTATTCTCCCTTTTTACTGATGAGCAATTGAAGCTCAGGGCAGTTCAGTAACTTTCCCACAGTTGTCAAGTTGAAACTGTAGAACCTGGAATTGAAATTCTGGTGCGTTTCCATCTGAAGTCCTTGCTCTTCATGCGCCATTCATTTTCACAGGGGTTCAGAGAGGATACAAACATCCAGAACACACGCTCGTGGAGAGAAGTGGTGTAATGAAGAACCCTTTAGTTAGGAGCCCGCAGGCCTGCATTCAGGTTGTAGCTGTAGCCCCTGCTGAACGTCTAGCTTTCAGCACGTAACTGCATGTCACTTCTCTGGGCTTCAGAGAGCTCATCTGTGACATGGGTGACCAGGTCTACTTCACAAGGTCGTTTTGGGGGGTGGAAAGCAGTGTTTGCGAAGCCCTTGGTACAACGACAAACTCCCCAACTCTAAGGGAGTGCAGAGGCCCGCGGCAAGGAGGGCTGGCAAATTGGTACTAAGTGTACAAGGTGTGTACTGTTCAAACCCACTTAAGAGAAATCGGAGATAATTTTCATTTGCAGATATTAATGATCCTAGCGAGGGTAGGTTAAAGTTCTAATTGCCCGGGTAACTCTCTGGCCGCGGGGTCCCCGTACTGCGGGCCTCACCCTGTCCCCTCCCCTGGGCCCCGCCCCGGCCCCGCCCCCAGGTCACGGAGCCACCCCTCCTCCTCGGTGGGCGGGGATGTGCCCTGGCCTGGGGTGCCCAGATCCTCGCCCCGCCGCACCGAGGCCAGCTGCTGCCCGGAGCAGCCCAGCGCCTAAGGACTGGGGCGGGCAGAGCCCCGCGTGCCCAGCCACAGGTGAGTCCCGGCAGGTCGCCGTCGGGGGATGAAGCCCCCGCGGCTGTAGGGCTGGAGTGAGGGGACACAGGAGCTCTTTTCGGCTTGTCCCGTATACTTTGAAATCGAAAGCGCCGCGGCGGCAAGAGCTTCGCAGCCACCTCTCGGTGCCCGGCGCCGGCTTGCTGGGGCCTCCGGCGCATCCCCGACTGGAGAGCGGAGGGCGCGAGGCGACAGCCAGGCCGGGGTCGGGGCCGAGGCAGTGGCCGCTGGTGCCCAGCGGGTTCGGTGTGGAGGACGATGGGCTCCGGAGCCCCAGAGCGGACTTGTTTAGCAGAGGAGGGGTGTGGCGAGGACGCAGACTGGGGTCCCGGGCTGGGGAGCTGCTACGGAGCGTGGTTGTGGACTAACGGGGCCAAGGTCAAGTTGGGGTTCACAGGCGGAGGAGGACTCGCAGGTGTCCCCCGCACAACCGCACCCCGACCCCTTGGTACCCCCTCCACACCCTTAGGCACACCCTCGACTTTTTCTTTAATCTTCACCTGAGGACATTTTTTCATTGCTTTAGAGAGAGAGGTAGGGAAGGAGAAACATATTGGCCGCCTTGCGCAGGACTGGGGATGAACGGCCACCTAGGTATGTGCCCGGTCAGGGCATCAACCCGCAACCTTTTGGTGTATGGGGAGGACACTCCAACCAACTGAGCCACACCGGCCAGGGCACCCCCTTCCCCTCCATTTCTGCAAAACTTTCCAACCGGAGCACTCCGGGATGAAACTTGAATGGTGGAAGGAAGGGAAACCTCTTCGAACCGTTCCGTTGAGCGTGCCCATTTAGACGCGCAACACACGCACACAAGGAGTGGGGGGGGGGGCTCAAAGGGTTCTTGCAGGAAGCCAAGACTCGGGGGCGAAATGAATGCCAGGGACACGCAGGGGGCTGGTGCCACTTGGGCTCCCCGCACCGCACGGCCTCCCCCTAGCTAGCGCTCTGCAGGGCTCCGGCACTTCTGAGCACATTCTAGACGGCTAACCCCACTGCTCCTGCAGACTTTCTCAGCTGGTTCTGCCCCTCCTGCAGTTTCCATATTTGGCTATTTCAGATTTACTTTCGTCGGAACTCAATTATGTTGCTGTGGCAGGCGCGCCTGCTCTGGGCCAGCCTGAGGTTGGGGAATTGAGGCATGGCTCGCTGGCCAGGTTTTCCCCTCTGCAGCCCCCACCCTCCACAGCCCTGGGCTCTGACCCGTGCATGTCCTGTGGGGACAGGCATCTAGTACCCGATTTACTTCAGTAAGCGTTTGGGTACAGGTGCTGTGTGGGAATTGGTCTAGGGCCGGCGGAATATGACTTCTTCCTTCAGAGATACTTACATTTTTAAAGGGCTGTGAAAGACATAACATGCAAAGAAATGGGTCGAAGCACTCCTGGGAATAGAATAGCTCTGAGTGTGTGCGAAATAATTCAGGCAGGGAAAGGCTGGGCTGGACTTCTCACATCCGGAGGGCAGCTGCCTGCTCTGCTCTATACACACAGCCCAAGACAGGGGTGTTAGCTCAGCTACGGTTTGGGTGGAAGCCTTACTGTTCAAACGCTCCCATCCCCAACTCGGCTTCCTAGTCTGAGCGGAAGAGACAGAAGCGCAGCAGGAAAAATGACTGTGTTGAGAGCAGCAAGGGTCTAGGCTCTCTGAAGGCTTTTGTTGCTTTTGTTACAGTTTGGTTCTGAACTCTGTGGAATGGTTTGGCTGTGGGATCCTGGAATCCCCTTCTCTGTGTCTGGGACGCAGGCGGGACAAAGTCTCCTGTCTGAACCAGCTTCTGGAAGTTCTGCCGGAGGGGAGGTGACTTTCTCAGGTTCTCTGGGCCGAGGTCCGGGGTAGTGGGGATTGGATGGGCAGGGTTTCCATCTGTCAGCAAGCATCACCTGAGTGTCCTGGCTGTGGGTGGCAGGGCGGGGGGAAGAATATGGAAAGGAGATGGGGCCCCGTCCCTGGAAGGAGTATCTGCAGCGACTCGGATGTGCCGGTGGAGATGAGTCTCAGAGTGAGGGAAGCCTCGGAGTCAGTCCAGTCCGGCTTGGCTATCCACGGGAAAGGCTTGCCAGCATTGAGGCAGACCTCCCGTGGTTATCTCAGCTTCCCTTGAACGCATCTTTTCATTGCTCTTGTCATTTTGTTCTCATTCTGTCCTCCATGATGCGCTAGTGAGCCAGGCAAAGCAGGTCTATTCTCCACATCTCCCAGATGTTGGGGGCGCAGCACGGAGAGTGCAGGAAGTCTGTGGGCTCCCCTGCTGCTCCAGGCCTGGCTCTGCAAGGTGTCTGGTTCCCCTGCTCCAGGCGCCTTACCCTGGTTTCTCAGAGAGCTGACTCTGCCCGCCTCTCCTCATCCCAGGGGTCAGCAAGGGGACCCAGACTCTAGTAATGCCTGTGCTGTCTGTTGCCGCAACATGGAGCAGATTCTCCTGTAGATGCCCTGGCCACCACATGAACAGACACCCACTCTCTTAGCTCTGCCCAGCTGAGCGCACTGGGAGCAAGTTATGTGTCTGTTCCTGTTTGTGTTCTGGAACCTGGCACAGAGCAGGCCTAAGCAAACGTTGGCATTGAATTCATTTGAAATGTGTCTTCCATGGGCGCAGAGCTGCCAGGGACTGAAGGCTGGGAACATGTGCTGGGTGGGGCCCTGCAGAGAGAGGGTTCAGCCGCCAGCAGGACTTGCTTAGATCCCAGAGATCAGAATAGCACTGTGCAATTTACAAACAGCCTGTCTCGCTGAACTTTTCACCGCCTCCCTGAGAGAAGGGAGAGGCTGTTTCTCACTTAACTAGCTGCAAGCTGGGGCTCACACGTGACTTGAAAGGATGTCAGCATGCTGGACCGGCCAGGGTCCCAGCCCACGTCTGCTGATCGCAAACCCTGTGCTTTTGTCGTAGTATTTTGGCTGGAGAAAGACAGGATTCTGGGCAGGAGGAGGGTCAGGGAACCAGAAAGCCTAACACCTTTGTCACTGACCGATTCTTTAAGAGCTGATAGACCGGGAGGGGGCAGGGGACAGTGGCCGACCCAGTCTGAGGAGCTTTTCCTGCCCAGGTGGTAACTTTTTCTGCGGTTTCTCTGGGGCAGGGGCTGTCACTCCAGCAGAGTGTAGCAGGTGGCTCTCTGTGTGGTCGGGGGTGGAGGGGAACACGCCACAGGGCAAAAGCCGTCCCCAGGGACCGTGGGCTCCTGCCACTGCCGAGGCCAGGGTTGGATCCCAGTGAATTTGTCCCTTTGCCCAGAGGCCAGATTTATTTGGAGGGTCTGACAGCAGTAGACTCGTGTGACCCCTGTGAGCCCTGTTTTGTGAGGAAGTAGGCTAGAGGACCAGGGAAGAAATAGAAGTGAAAATACTCATCACTGTTGACAGGAAAGTTCAGAGTCGACTCGCGGTGGCAGTGATGAGTACACTCTGTGTGTTGCTATCTGAGGGCAGGTGGCGGGGCTTAGATGACCCTGTAGCAAAAGCATGTGCACCTGAACGTGCCTGCAGGGTCTGAGGGCCCAGCGTTTTTTAATTGAATTTACTGGGGTGACATTGCTTAATAAAATTATATAGGCTTCAGGTGCACAATTCTATAGTACCTCATCAGTATATTGAATTGTGTGTGTTCACCACCCCCGGTCAAGTCACCTTCTGTCACCATTTATCCCCCCTTTACCTTCTTCTACCTTCTCCCACTCCCCTTTGGGCCCAGCGGTAAATGACAGCCAGCGGGTGTCCCTCCTGGGGTGTGTGGGGAGGAAACCCACCTTACTTAGTTTCTCCCTGTTCATTGCCTGTGCTTGCCTTCTACTCTCACCCGTGCAGTGTCCCTGAGTGTCCCCCACAGCTTCTCAAGGAGAAGACGCTGTCCCGACCACCTGCCAGGGGAGCGCCTTCTCCGCCTACAGTCCTCACTTAGCTCTCTCCTCCCCCCAGGACGAGATGGTTCCCTCTATTATTCTCTCAAGATGGACTACTTCCCCTCCGCCACATGCCCTGTCCCTGTCAAACCATAGGCCCCATGCTTCTCCAGGCCCTGTCCTCTCCCTTCACTGACTCGCTTCTAGAACAGCGGCCAGCACTTGTGCCTGTGCTCTCCTCACTCAGTGCATGCACCTGCTGCATGGCTGGGATCTCCCTTTGAAGGCTTCCAGGGCCTGGTAATCCTCTGTCGCCAGCCTGCTCTGCAGCTGCTACCCGTCTCCCTGGAGGGTGCCACACCATCCTCACGGATGAGCCCCATAGGTACTTGTCCCAAGCCCCCTCTTCCTTTGGGTTCCCCCAACCTGAGCGGAGACCAATGCTCGGCCTCAGTCTCCACACCCCCGCCCCAGTCCTGTCTCCTCCCAGCTGGTCCGGATGTACTGTCTATCCCCAGGGTGGCTACCTGAGTTCACGCCTGCAGACCACTTCCCTGTGCGACCTTAATTGTGCATTCACTCTCCTTCCTGCCTCTCTAAGTTCTCTCCCTCCCACACTGCTGCAGAGGGGCCTCCTTAATGTGTGGCCTAACCAAGACCTATTGCCTTCACCAAAGCATCATGGAAATGTGTGGACTTCAGAATCTGGCAGGCCTGGGTTTGATTCTGGGTTTATGACTTGCTGCTTGTAGTTGTATGAATGAGCAAGATGCCTGACTTCAGTGAGCTTCTGTATTCCCACTGGCAAACAGAGATAGTACTGGCACCCCTGGGGGTTGCTGCAAGGATTAAATGAGCCAGTATTTACACAGAGCCTAGTGTCTGGAAGGGGTTCAGTAACATTAGTTTTCTTCCTCCTTGTGCTCGACAGCGGCAGGGAGCTGGGGGGCCTCTGGGGAGGCTGAAAATGTGTGTCTAGCCTAAAGGCCTTCAAATTTAAATTAAAAACAGACATGCAGAAGAACTGCCCCCTGCCAGGGAAGGCCACCATTTAACTAGCCCAAGGTTGCCACTTTGCAATCTCTAGAGTAGGCAGACCTCAGGGGCCAGGGTGGGTGAGCCGGGATGGCGCAGGACATAGTAGGGATATGCTGGGGCAAGCGCCCAGCAGGCAGAGGACAGAGAGGAGGCAGGCAGCATCAGACATGGGGACCCAGCCCCAGGGGGCAGGATTCCAGTCTCTCAAATGTGGGCTGAGCAGGTGCCACCTTGGAGGAAGGAGAGCACCAGGCACGGAGGCAACACAGGAACACAGCAGAAGAAATAAAACACACTTGGGACGCAAATACAGGCACTGCCCTGATCTCCGGGAGCAGAGCAGTTGGTTACTTCAGTGGCATCCAACCACGAAGTCAGAGCAGGGTCAGGAATGAGGCCGACTTGCTGAGAAGCTGCCAGCCAGAGCCCTTCCCCAGCACCTTGACTGAGGGAGAGGGCTTGGAACAGCAGGCTGTGCTCTGAGTCAGGATCGTGATGCTGGAGGACAGAGGCAGGTGGGTAGGGTGAAGCCACGCAGGTCATGAAAGTCCCTCCTCTGCCGTTATGCTGGGAGAAGGCTGGGCCTACCTGTGATGCAATACAGGAAAACTTTCCATGCTTCCCCAGCTTAAAGGCAGAATGACGTAATGTGAAGTGAAGGCTCCTGGGCTACGTAGCCGCAGAATCAAAGAAGGGATTAAACAAGTGTGGGGGTTTATCCAGGAACTCATCCTGAGGAGGGAAGAGGGGTAGCCAGGAGGAACAGGGGCATATTGGACTGGGGGCAAAGGCAAGCAAAGGGGTAAAGGAAGGACTCAGTGATTGCCCTTAACAAATGGAAAGCAGGTCATTTTGGAGCAGACTGGTGTCCTTATGTTGCGGTGGTTTCTTTGAAAGACCAATAATTTGAGATGTTTCTTCAACCTCTCCATAGCACTCCCCAGACCTTTCTTAGCAATGTGCCGTGCCACGTGTTAGCTGTGGACAGCCACGCCAAATTCTTTCCGTTGCTCCTTGACACTAACAGTTCCCTATGTATGACTTCCAATGGGGCACTTCACTGACACTGCATCCTTCTAACAAGTGTGACCTCCCCGGACCCCTCTCTTCTGTGTCCTAACTGTAACACTCCATCTCCTCAGCATCAGCTCAGCTTAGGTCATGTTGAAGCGCTGTAGGGCCTTCCACACCTGACTTACCTGTTCTGAACTTCCTCCAGATCATTTCCACTGCCTAGAATGTCTCTTGTTTTCATCCAGAAATTCATGCCTATCTCATCATTTTCAAAAAACACTTCCACATTTAGCTATTGAGAAAGCTTCTGTGTTGGGGGCCTAGGGTTGCCGGTTTGCTGGGAGCCCTCCCAGGGCCCAGCGTATCGTCACACAGAGGTGAGTTACCACAGTGAAAAGACCCAGAGCAGAACCAGCAAAGGGAAACGGCACATGGGCCCAAGTCTGGAGGAGGCCAGGCAGAAACTCCCAAGGGTCTCCCCAGGGAAGTCAGTCACACAGGACATGCTTAGCTCCTCCCGCTCTGGAATGTGACACCGTGTGTGAGAATGTTGTCAAAGGGAAGCTCATCAGAGACTCAGTGCTCAGGGGTTTTCTCCAGGTCTGATCACGTGGGCACCCCCTGCCTAGCTTACACCAAAATTCCAGACTTCCAGAAGAAAGCTGTTTAGCATAAACCACATTGTTTGCAAACAGTGTAGGCAGAGGGAGCCCCATACCAGTCAGGGGAACCTGCCCCAAATACACCTTCCCTGACATCAGCCAAGGGCCTTCCTTGTAAGCAGACATCTCTAAGGATAATGGTCTCAGGCCTGAGATTAACTCTTGATGACACAGCTTCCCTGCAGAATCCCATCTGTCGGAGCCTAACTGCGGTAGAGAAAATCACCACAGAGAGGAGTCAGAAGACATGGGTTCCAGCTCATTGTGGTTACTTACTGCTAGGTGATACTCTGAACCCCTTAAACTCCATTTTCCTCCCTCGTTTAGAAAAGAGGGATTGTTTGAGGCCTACAATCTTCTTGTTTGTGGACCTCAAAGGCGACCATGAGGACCCAACAAGCTGCCATAGTGTCTGCCCACCCTCTTGGTTGAGCCCTCCTGAGTCTAAGACAGTGAGTGAGTGAGCGTTGTGGGCAGTGCCGGGGCAGAGCATGGCAGTGGCTGTGATGGGAGACGAGCTTGAGATGGGGTTCTTACCCAGCGCTTGCCACCTCTGTTACCTTGCACACATTATATAATTCCCCTGAGCTTCAGGACCTGATCGGTAACGTGTGAGTGTGAATGATAAAACTAGTACCCATACCTCATTGGCTGCTGTGCAGAGTGAGCAGCACGGCCCGTGCAAAGCTCCTAGCCACAATGTCTGGCCCATGGTAGGCAGCTATTAACTCACTAAAGTATGTGAGTGCTTGCTCTGTGCCCGCACCTCGAAAAGGAGAAACACAGTCCCCTTCTATTTGCTGGTGCAGACTGATGTCCAACAAATTATGACATAAAAAGTGAACTGTAATCATCAGTGGTATGAAGGAGATGTACAGGGTGACCAAGGGCATGTGATGAGGAAGGGGGAACCTGAGCTGGTCGAGGAGGCACAGGAGGCTTAGCTGAATATGTATGTGATGCTTCAGCTGAGCTTGCATGAGTTCAGCTGAGTGAGAAGTGGGGAGATGGAGGAGAGGAAGTTTGCTGCAGAGAAACAGCTTGAGCAAAAGGAGACCAGCTTTAGGGCGAAGGCCGTAAGGAGGGGAGTCTTGGCGCTCACGGGAAGACCTGCGAAAAGGCCAGAGAGGCCGCAGCATGAGGGGTGGGGCGAGGGGGAGCTCACAGAGGACGCCGCGCACGTGGGCAGGCTGGGGTTTGGAACTGTCAGAGCAGTGTGAGGCGGTGTGAGTGACAACAGCTCAGCATTTGCAAAAGCTAAATCAGGCTGCTGTGTAGAGAATGCCTTGGAGGAGCAAGTGGGGGAGGGGAGGCCAGTTATCAGAAAGGAAATGAAGAGGATCAGCTATAGGAGGAGAGCCCAGTTATAGAAAGCTGTTGTGGTGGCCCAGGTGGGAGGGGACGTGGCTTGAATGGGGGGCTGGTGCAGGGGAGGGGGGCATGGAGAAGTAGGTGGGATGTGTCCATGAGGTACATTTCAGGGAGCTCAGTGACCCACTGGATGTGGGGGAGGAGAGAGAAGGAAGGCATCACCAGGAGTGACGCCAGCTGTCTGGTGACAGCCGCAAGATGAAGGGTGGGCCTTCAAGAGCGAGTTGTGGAGAGAGAGAGAGAGAGAGAGCAACTTAGGAGAGTGAATCGGTTCAGGCCTGGATGTGCTGGCTTTGGCGTCAGAGGGAGACACTAGTCAGGCAGGTGCATGTGTGGGCTTAGATGCAGAGGGGAGAGACAGTTGGGAGATGTTCGTTCGTGCGTGGGCTTTCACGCCAGGACAGCGTGGTTCCAGGGAAAGGGAGGGAACGAGTATTTTAAAGTGTGCTGTATTTTCCGGGTAGGGGGCAGTCAGCAATGTCAGATGCTGCTTGAGGCCGGGGAGGACCGGGACTGAAAATTGACCGTTGTTGTTAGTGACCCAGAGGTCACTGGGACCTTGAGCGGTTTGGGTGGCTTGGTGGGTGTAAGTGGGTGATCACTGTCATCAAAAGACCCCTGAAGAGTCAAGAACCCAGGACAGGTGGACAGTCTGGCTTGATTCAGAGGTGACCCCCACCATGGCCCTGGGAGGAAAAGGGTGGAGCAGGGGCCCTGAGCAGGTAGCCACGGAGGTTTGCTGGCAGGATGTGGAGGTAGTTCTAGTCTGCAGACTTCTGTTTTTCACTGCGCAGTAGGAAGTGAGGTTTGTTGATAAGACTGCAGGGAGTGGTTGAGGTTTGTGGAGACAAACCTTGAAATAGACATTAAAAACATTTGAAATGGATATTAAAAACATGAGACTGAGCTGCCAGGGGACACCTGGCCCTGCCCCTCTTCCCCACTGACATGATGAAGTCTGCAGAAAAGGACCCCAGCAGATGCGATTTGAGATCTCCAACACCCGCTGAGGCCCTTGTGGGAGGGCCCCACACATGCCCATGGAATTGAATTGTTGGCCTGTCTACCTTTCCGATTCCTTCTCAGCATCTCTCCCTCCTTCTGGGCACCTGGCTCCCCACTGTGGCACCTCCCCAGGGCTTTGCTCACAGGAACAAGGACACTGCTCAGGCCCCACTCTCCCAGCCCCAGAGGGCTAGGGCCTCCCCCCTCTGCCACAGACTGCTCACCCCAAGTCAGCGGTCACGACCAGCTTTGCCCTCTCTTAGCTGTGACTGGTAGAGTTCCCGGGCTTCTCAAACTCGAGATGAAAGTGAGGGCACTGGGCAGCATGGTCCCTTGGAGAGAGGCTGACCTGCTCTCTGCAGCACACCATTAGGCAGCCATTCGACCTTTCCACTGAGTAGTCACTGAGCCCCTCCTGTGCACTGTTCTAAGTGTGGATGCCTCAGTAAACAAAAGAAACATCCCTGCCCTCAGGGGCCTTGTGCGGTGGCAGAGGAAGACAGGCAGTAAAGAAGGAAACGTTGCAGCAGCAACTGGGCTCCCAGGGATGTGGCCTGTCCATGTGGGTCAGCGAAGACCTCACTGGGGAGGTAACATTTGAGCAGGTAGGTGAAGTGAGGGAACAAGCCCTTCAGATGTCAGGGAGAAGAGCATTCCAGGCAGAGGGACAGCAAGCAGAGGGCTCTTCTGCTAGTTAACAAAAAGCAAGGCCTGTGTGGCTGGAGCACGTGACCAGGGGGAAAGTGCTAGGCAATGAGGACAGAGAGGACGGAGGCCAGGTCACATGCCACTCTAAGGACACTGCATTTACCCTGAATGAGATGGGGCCACAGGAGCAGAGCAGTGACACGTCTGACTTCTATGTTAGAAAGGATCACTCTGGCTGCTGGGGTTCGCATAGGCTGAAGGGGCAGAGGCAGAGGTAGGAGACCAGCTGGGAGACAGACATGCTGTAACCAGTGAGGCGACGATGGCACTTCGACCAGGGAGGTCACACTGGAGGTGGTGAGCAGTGCTAAGACATGCTTGGAGAAGAGCCCTTAGGATTTGGTGTTGTTTAATGGAGAGTAAGCCAAGGAGGACTCCAGAGTTTTGCGTCCAGGCAACAGGGTGCTTGGTGGCACCATTTCATTGAGGGGGGGAAGCTGGGAGGAGTAGGCTGGGCAGGGTTGGATGTGTTGCCTTGAGATGCCTAGTAAACAACCATGGAGTGTGGGCTACGCAGCTGGAATGACTGGAGATCAGGGCAGAGGTCCTGACTGCAGATAGAAATCGGGGCATTCCCAGCGTTAGATGGCATTGGAGGCAGGAGCCAAAATGAACTCATCAGACGGTGAGGGTAGATAGAAAATCAAGGAGGTTCAGCAACAGCCTGGGTGCTCTGAGAGATGGGGAAGGAAGGAGAGGCCAGTAAGGAGGGGAAGGTGACCTGGAAGCTGGCACGATGGGCTAGCTTGGCACTTCTCCCTTGGTAACGGGCCACAGAATCTAGCCAGGAGCTTGCCAGAAAGCAGACTTCTAGCTGCTATTGAGAGATCTGAGTCTGAAATCTATTGACTAGGGTAAGCCAAGCCATGGTAACAAATAGTCTCCCAAAACAGAGGTGTGTTTTTCTGGGGTAAGGGGCCCAAACCAGTACTGGTGTCATGCTCCAGGGCACATTCTTAGGACCCAACTGTCATGGGGAAAAACTCAGCTCTTCTTGCCAACACAGGAAAGAATTACAGGCTGGCAAGTCAGTTAGTATGCAAGCAGAGTTTATTAGTGATGTTCTCATGGAAGAGAACGGGCCTTGCTGATGTGGGGACAAAGGCATAGGGCATAGGTAAAGTCAAGGCAAACGCAGCAGAAGCATCAGGTCCCTTGTCCTGGCGGGATGGGGGCGAGGGAGCTACATAGTGATTAGTGGATAAATGTGGAGCAGCTTCCACTGGAGGATGTGACCATCTAAATGTAGGCATGTGTGGGAGTCTGTTCCCCAAAATTCTTTTCTTGCTCCAGACCACATTTGTTCATCTTGTAAGACAGGTACATGATAAGAGGCAGTTATTTAAAGTTGAGGCAGCTAACCCAAATTATTCTGGGGCTCTTTCTTTTTTTTTTTTTAAATATTTTATTTTATTTATTTTTAGAAAGAGGGTAAGGGAGAGAGAAAGAGAGGGAGAGAAACATCGGTGTGTGGTTGCCTCTCGCACATCCCCCTACTGGGGTCCTGGCCTGCAACCCAGGCCTGTAACCTGACTGGGAATTGAACCAGCGACCCTTTGGTTCGCAGGCCCACGCTCAATCCACTGAGCTACGCCAGCCAGGGCTGGGGCTCTTTCTGTAAGCAGTAGGGATACCCTTGTAAGGCAGATGGCGACTAGAGGCAAGCAATTACCCAAAGTTGTTTTATGGGTTTTTTTCTGTGGACCCCCTCCTCTCCCCCCTGGAAGACCTTGGGGTGAACACACAGTTTCTTTCCCAGATGGTGGAAATGATACTTAGAACTTCCAGGGCTCCCCCCACCCTCCAGCACTGGCATGCTGTTTCTTGTGATGGTGGAACGCCTGGCAATCTAATCAGACCAGGTTGGGACTGCTGAGTCAGTAGGTGAGACGTGCCCCCCTCCTCCCCGCTGTCTTGGTTTACTATCCATTCTACCTGACACAACCGCTCTGGAAACTGTTGCTGTTCTCTGTGCAGAGGCATGGTCCCTACCTGGACTGGAAACCCCTTGGGAACGGGAGCTGTTGGGTAATTTGGGGGTCCTGTTCCACTTCCCCCTTGTCCCACCATAGAATGAGACGCAGGCCTCTGCCTGCAGCGGGCACTGGCTAGGACCGAAGGGTGGGTGTGCACGGATGTTAAGTGCTCAGTTAAATGTCAGGCACTGGGTGCTAGTCATTTGCATGGGTTAACACATTTAATCTTAACTCCAAGCCTGAGGGGCAGGTACCAGTATCATTCCTTTGTCTAGATGAGGAAGAGGTGACACAGGAAAGTGAATCGCAGAAGGGACCGAAAGCGTTCTGGTTCCTGAGCTGGTCTCTAGGCTGCACTGCCTCTCATCAGACCCCCTTTGGGTTCTGGTTGAGATGTGGCTCTTTTTCCCCTAGCCATGACCCAGACCAAAGAGCACTGGACTTGGAGTCAGAAAGCCTAGATTCAAGTTCCCGACCTACCACGTGCGAGCCGTGTGATTTGGGGCATGTTGCTTGACAACTCGGGTCCCCACGTGCCTCATCAAAAATATGATGATGGTAATACTGCCACAGGGTTCGTGTGAGGACTGGGCATGATGTTGTATGTAAAAACACAACCTGCGAAGTATAGGATGTGTAAAGTGATATTACTGTCATCCTCCTCCTCCTCATCATCATCCCTGTCATCGCCATCGTCTTGAAAAATCAAACTGTGAAACCCTAAGGTGACCCAGAAGGGCGGCCTGAGGGGTGCAGAGCCGAGGAAACCCAACGGTGCCTCTGTGCACTTTTATTTACTGATGTTTCTGCATGATACGCGGTTTGCAGAGTTTCACTGTTTTTAAAAAACTGAAACTCTTGGCTAGTTGATTCTCTAAGTCTTTCCACAGTTGACTCTCTCGGTTGGGGAGGAAAGCCAGCCTGTCACCCGGTTTCTGCTTCTCTCGGGTCCCCTCTCTGGGCTCCCCTCCTGCCCTCCCTCTTCCGTTGTCCTGATCAAGCCTGTCAGTCCCGGGAGCTCAGCGTCCAGCATGGTCATGAGGCCCTACAACGTCCTGGGAGCTGAACTCGAGGATGGCTGCCCGTATATGTGCTGGGTATTTGGTGTGTGCCTGGGATGGCCAAGTTCAGGAAGCTTCTCCCCTCAGGCCTGTCTGCCTCCTCCCTAGGCTCGGACTCGAGCCAGCCTCCCCGCTGTCAGGAGGGGACTGCCCCAGCCACAGACTCTCCCAGCTCTGGGGCAGGTGGCAGTGGATAGTGTGTCAGATGTCTGTGGCCAGCTTTGGAGATGTGAATCTAACACGAACGTGTGAGCGTTTGTGAGAAGGTGAGGCACAGCTATAATGATGCTGGCCTTTGGGAGCCAAAAGTCACCAAAAGGTCAAGTCAAGGTTTCTGAATCCTCCTTGACATGTGTAGCCTATCTAGGATGGTCTCGGGTCTCTCCCCTTTCCTCAGAGCACCCTAAGGCCATGGAGGGTGGGGCCAGGCAAAGGTCCTACCCAGTCCTCCTTAGAAATGCTTCCAAATTCTAAGCTAAATTCAAACTGGTCTTTAGCTGAGTATCCAAGCTCCCAAGTCCATCTGTTTGTGGGTCCCCTGGAGTCTCCACCACCTTCCGAGAGCGGGTGTTCTCTCTGCTTATCTGTGTGAGAACAGTGGGTGGTCCAGAAGGGACGAGGGGAGGGGACTGAATCTGAGATGATGGTGATGACATGGGGACACCTGCGTTCAGAAACGGTCTAGCTGGGAATGAGGGAACCTCTCACAGGAGGAGGGGTGGGCATTGTGGCAGAATGAAGGGCAGAGGGCTGACCCAGCCTCAGAGAGCCTAGAGGTGTGGTCAGGGGTGGGAGGGGAGCCAAGAGCCAAAGAATCAGGGAGTTTCAGGAAGGAAGTACCAAATGCCACACAAAGGGCATGGGGGGTGGGAACAATTTAGGAGAGACTAATTGGTAAGTGTCATGATATGATTGTAGTTAAGATCATCGAGCTAATATAATATGCTTTTCCAAACTATTGGAAAACCCCTACACCCAGATGATTCGGGCCCCCCAGCTTGTTCAAAGGCAGGGTGCAGATGAACGTGGGAGAGGCGGGAAGGTTGCAGGGAGGTGCCAGTGGGATCTGATAAGGGACACAGGTCTGCAGAGCACCGCTCTGGAGCCAGAAGGGAAGGGAGGGGAGGGGAGAAGGCGTCTGGTGGGATGCTGCCGGGCCGAGGATGGTGAGGAACCGGCCCCCGTGCTGGATTTCTGTTTCCCCATCAGCGTCTGCATGTGGTGGGTTCTCAGCAAAGGCATTAGTGAATAACTGAAGGAATAAGGAGATAGTCCAGTGTGACCATGAACTCAAAATAATGCATTGGGTGAAGTGAGGGAGAAAATGCATTTTCAGGATGAAATAGGGAAATGAGAAAAATGGCAACAGAAAGGCAGCTCTGGGGAGAAGAAGAGCACTTAGCTCAGTTAAGGGCCCCCGATGAGGACGAGCAGCAGTTTGTGTTGGGGGGTGGGGGTGCGGATCTAGAAAGATCTTGGACAGGTGTACAGCTTGTGCATACACGTGCGGCTCAGTCAGCAATGAGCTGTGCCCACCCACAGGGTGTCAGGTGTGACCTGAGCCTTAACAGGAGTACTGACTGTAGGGGAGGGGACACTGGGAGGTGGGACTGGGGACGGTGGGCTCACAGGACTCTGCTCTGTGATCTGACCTCATCTAGTCACCACTTCCACTTCAGGGCCCGGACAGGGGGATGGGGCAGGTGTACAGGGATGTGGA
Source organism: Macrotus californicus (assembly GCA_007922815.1). Taxonomy (NCBI): domain Eukaryota; kingdom Metazoa; phylum Chordata; class Mammalia; order Chiroptera; family Phyllostomidae; genus Macrotus; species Macrotus californicus. Next base: position 24,399 of record VMDR010004466.1, read on the forward strand.
AGAAGCAGAGTCACCTGAAGGAGTGCCATCAGAAAAGGGGTAGGGTTTCTTGATTCCTTCCCACCTGCAAGCCTCCCATTCAGTCACCGAGTCCTCTTGATTCTACTGTGAAAATGTATTCTGAATTCCCCGGGTGGCTCCACGTCCCTGCTGACACCCTAGTCCAGACCTGCGCCGTCTCCTCCTCACTACTGCATCCTCTCCACCAGGGCGGTGTCAGCCTCCTACAGCTCTGCCCACTGCCCGTTCTCCGTTCAGCATCCAGAAGGGTCTTTTCAGATCCCAAAGCAGGCAGTGCCCTGGGCTCCTTTTGACAGGTGCGCTGCTTCCCATGGCTCTACCTGTCTCCTCGCACTCTGCCTCCTGTTGTTGGCATCTCGGCAACACGGGCCACCTTTGTGTTTCTCAAAAGTGGCCAGCCCTTTCCCAGAACTGATTGTTACCCTTGCTGTTCCCTCTGCCTGGAACGCCCCTCCTGCCATTTCTTGCACTTGCTCCTTCTCATAGCTGTTCAAGCGTCACCTCCTCCATGAGGCCTTCCAGTCTACAGCGGCTGCCCCTGGTTCTCTGTCTTAAAATCCTGCTTATCTTAAGCAAAGGCCTTATCACAGTTCTTTAACAGCTTCTTTTATTTGTTTCCCTTTGTCTCCCCCAGTAGGTTGTGAGCCCCATGAGAGCAGGCTTGGACCGTTCTGTCTTGTTCCTCCCCAGCCCCTAGAGCCTACCTGACACAGCGCCTGGCATGTCAAGCCGTCAGGTTATCCCTCAGAGTGAAGGGGGGGGTGCTTCTGGAGGGGCTCGGGACTAGTGCTTATTGATAATAATAGCCCTAATAGTACTTAACAGGTACCACCATCAGAAGCTCCCCCTGCATTGGGCGCAGAGTAGGGGGGTGGGGAGGTCAACAATCCTTTTCTGTAGAGAACCAGATAATAAATAGTTGAGGCTTTATGGGCCATAAGGCCTGTGGTGCAACTGCTCAGCCCTGATAATGCAAAAACAGCCACAGACAATTCACAAAGGAATGAGCAGGGCTGTGTTCTGATAACACCGCACTTACAGAAACAAGTGGTGGGCCGGCCAATCCCTGATGTATGGTATTAACTTACTCGATCTTCAAAAATCCCGTAAGGTGACTACTGTTACCACTGTCACCATTTTACAGATGAGGAAACCGAGAAGCGTAGAGAGTAAGTGGCTTGCCTGAGGTCACAGGGCTATTCAGAAATGGAAGCAGGATTTGAGCCCAGGCAGGTCTACTCTGGAGTCCGTGGTGGTAACTACAGCACCACATTGCTCCTGGTGGGCCTCAGAGGGGCAGGGAGAAGCCCCAGCTCCTCCTCGTCCCCCAAAGGCCTCCACTGCGTCCTGGCCACAGGACCTCTGCAAGTTTCCGCCCTCAAAAAATGGGGATGATAATACAGAAATATCTGCTGTCGGGGTGAAAATGAGACCGTGCATGGAAACGAGCTGGCACTGAGCCTGGACACAGACTCATGACTGTAATCCTGACCCACATCCAATTCCAGCCCTTGGTTTTCATTAGCCCCCATTGCCCTCTGTCTGCCTCGTTCAGATTCATCCTCGGCTGTTTTCCTGGCTCTGCTTCCAAGAGCCCTTTTGTGCAGAGGCCTCACATTTATTCTAAATTTCCCTTCTTATTTACCAAATATTGATTGAGCACTCTGTGCCAGGCAGAGGGCTGGCTCTGAGGATCTGGGGACAAGTGAGGACAGCCTCTCCCTCACGGCGCTCGCTGAGCAGACCCTAGAAGGCAGCGGGGACTGTGACAGAGCTGGAGCCGAGGATGGGGGCTGAGCGTTCTGGAGTCAAAGCTTCCTAAAGAGGAAGAAGTTCTTGTGTGGGAAGATCAATAGTGTTTTATTTTTTTTTCCTCTTGGTCCAAGTTCTGAGAACAAATCTTAAAGGTCTCCTGCAACTGTACTTGGAGCCAGGGGGGACCCTCGATGATTCTAAGCAAGAGAGAGAGTTCCATTCAGGACTTGCCTCCAAGGGAGACAGGGCCGCAGCAGGCGCGGGGTGCCCAGGGAGTGGGGAAGCCCAGAAGCCCTCAAATGCCCGCCCCTTCACCAGCAGTGCTTTGCTGCACTCTCACTAAAATGAGGAACCAGAGGTTTCCTGACCACGGGGACAGAAAACACACTTCTCTTCAAAGGAATAAAGATCATATCCACCTCATTCTTGGTCCTGCGTCCAAGAAAACACCCTTCTGTGAAAGTATAAGGAAGAGAAAGAGAACTACCAGCATCTTGCCTTTAAGACACCAAAGCCAGCTGTTGTGTGGACAGGACCATGGGTTGGCGGGCTGTTGTCACATGTCGACTGGCTATTGTAGTGTCACCCAGTGCCCGCATGGTTGTCTGCATTGCTCCAAGGCCCTTCCTCTTTGTCTAGCTCATGGTTAAAAGTTAATGAAAATAGAAGCAGTTTCTCCCGAGACTACAGAGGGACCGTGTCACGGTGGCTGTGTTAAGCGCTGGTAGCAGCGGAGAGGAAGAGCAGGCCGGGTTGGAGCGGCGGACTGCCTGTTTGAGGGCTTCTGCTTCAGAGGACAGATCTTGTGGGGCCAGCGCAGGCAGAGGCTCTGGTGACAACTTCCAGCCCATCTCAGTTCTCCCTCGTGCTGTGAAGATAATGCGTGGCAGTGTCTTCCTCCTTCCTCTTCTGCCGTCCCTGCTGTGCATCTTCTTCTTCTTTCCTGGTGCTGTGTGTTCTCCCTGGAAGAGCAGGATCTCAGATTGCAAGGGTCAGAAGCAGCCCTGAGGGAGGGCGCTGCCTGTCCTCCGAGCAGGCTGTTCTGTGTTCCAGTACTGCCCAGGGGATGGAGTCCAGCGTCCCCTTGGGTCGCTGCATCTCGGGATTTGACATTTACACTCTTCCTCATCGCTCACCACACTCTCTCCTCCTGTAATGTAGCCCAGGCTCCTTCATTGGCTCTCACGTGGGTCATACCAGGCTGAATGGGGTTTACTACGGGGAAGCGGAACCGATTAAATCCCAGATAGGGAGTCACACGGAGCTACACTGCCTTCAGTGAGGCTTCAGTACTGGCTTCAAGGAGTTTTTCCATTGCTGTCTCTCCGGGATGTCTTATCTCTCCAGCTCTCATTTTCCTGACACAGATCTAAGCTGATTATGTCAACTTGGCCTGATTGTGTTCACTAAAACAACCACCAAATGATTTATAAAGTGGAAAGAAAATTTAATGCCCTGGGCAGTTTTAGTGAATATTGGTACCACAAAGGAAACGTGGCCATTCCTAGCAATTGAGTTATTTATTCTGGAAGAGAAGTTACATGTCAGCTGGTCTCACTCGCCCCCTCTCCCCTAGACTGTCCCTAGGGCACCCCACATGGACATGTCTCCTTCCTGCATCCTTCTTTTTTTGTTTTTAGACTTATTTATTTATTTATTTTTAGAGAGAGCGGAAGAGAGGGAGACAAACATCAATTGGTTGCTTCTTGCACACTCCCAACTGGGCACCTGGCCCACAACCCAGGCACGTGCCCTGACTGGGAATCGAACCAGCAAACTTTTTGGTTTGCAGGAGGATGGTGCCCAACCCACTGGGCCACACCAGTCATGGCATTCTACCCGCACCCTTTGAGTCCTCTGCTTCTCCCCCTCATCCTCTCCCATCGTGCCATCATTGATCCAGGCTTCTGGACTGGAACCTGGGGGTCATCCTTCACTGTCCCCTCCCTCGGCCCTTCTATCAAAGCCATTTCTAAAGCTATGCATTTACCTCAGAAATGCCTCATAAACATGACCTCCTGGACACCGCCTTAGATCAGGCCACCACTGTCATGCTCCTTTGTTCTGTTGTGGTGGCCTCTTCCCCCAAACTCTCAGTGTGGTCTTCTCTGTTGATCATCCCTAAAGAGATCCAAACCCCTGGGGAAAATTTGGAATTCCCAACTGCAGCAACATTCAGGACTCCTCCTGCCGTGTTCCTCCCTGCTCTCTCCACACTTACCTCTCACAAGGACCCTAAGGAAGCCAAACGGGAGACTCAGAGTGACGCAACTCCAAGATGAGTCACAGCAGGAAGCTGCTCACCCCACTCTTGGAGCTAAAGGAACAAAGGGAGGAGATAGTGTTCCAGAGCTTAGGGGCTGGGGACCATCTTGGCTGCCTGGCGGGAACTAGCCCACAGAGAAGGGCCATCTGGTGGTGATTAGAGCCGTGGAGGAGACCCAGTCACTGCTGAGATGCTGCCCAGCGCCAAGGAATCAGGGAGAAGTGCCCTGGTTTCTTCCTTCCTCCCACCCTTCAGTGTCCTGACCGTGCCTCTCATAGGCTGAACCCAGCCAGAAGCCAGGGAGCCTGGGACATAGAGTCTAGGGGGTCAACCCTCACCACACCCTCTGATGCAGACCAGTGAGAGGAAGAGGAGAGTAGATCTGAGAGCAGACCAGCAAATGACTGGCATGTTCCCTTAATTCCGCTTCAGCTCCACTTAATTATTAACCGTTCCAGAATGTATATGATACCCTTTGGGAAATTCTTTTATCACAGTCATTTAGAAAATGCCTCCCTGAGATGTTTTCTTCTCTGTGAAATCAGCAGACACCTCAGAAAGTATTAGCTGTGCCTCGTCTGGGCTCCAGCAGTTCTTGGTTAAATCTTTCTTTGTGGGACCTGTCACCGGGGTATTGTAGCGTATGGTCCCCATGTCTGAGTTCCTCTGCTCAACTTCAAGACCCTCAAGGGCAGATAGGGTGTCACAGATCTCTGAGTTAGTGTTGGACCCCAACTCAGCATCTGTCCACACAGTGGGGGTGTCTTGCCCAAGGTTTTGTAGCTGGTGAGAGACAGAGCAGGGACTTAGGTCAGGCTTCCATCCTGTGCCCTTTCTGCTCTGGGACTTGGTCCGTAGTTGTCAGAATTCCCAAGAATTAGAAATTGAAAATCCTGGAGACCTTGTCCCTGGGCTTATATCTTATGAAGTATAATGTAATTTATAAAAATATTCCAGAGTTTTCTAGCCTTTTATTAATCTGAACAAGATGTTGGGGGACACTGTGGAAATAGTTTGGACACGCCAACGAGGACCTACCTTCCTACGTTAAATCCAAGACTGAATTCTGCTAAGCTATGTGTCTTTTTTGTTATAACCAGAAGCCAAACTCAATGTTAAACTGTTTCACAATGCTTCACAGTGTCAAACTGTTTATTATGTGTTCCTCCAAAATGAGTCAGAATAAATATTTAAGTAAAAAATTTAAGCCATGACATCCACAGCTTTCCTTTGCAGTCCCTAAAAAAAGTTCTCAGGGAAAAAAAATGCATCAATTTAGGAAGCAAAAGAGAGTGTTTAAAAAACAAAACAAACTCAAGAAGAGTTCTTAGGGGGCAGATGAGATGCAGTTTTCTTTTCTGTTTTGGTTTGAGTTAACTGTCAGCCGGAGGACCACATCGTACATCCCATCGGTGGCAGGAATGGATGGAATCTAGAAGGAGGTAGCCAAGCTCCATTGGTAATTATGGTGGCTTTGTTTTCTTATTTGCAAAACCTGAGCTCCCGCTGTTCCTGTTACACACACAAGTTCTTAGGCCCAAAAGAGAAAGATTTTAATAAAATGGAACTCTTACTCATTTCCACTAAATAACTGCCTGGGAATGACAGTGTACCAGCTTCAAATGCTGAATTAATTAGAGAAATGTATTTGTGAGTCAAAGAACCGTCAGCCTTAATCATTCTCTTACTGGAGCTCTCTCACGTCAGTGGGCACAGTGAATTGATTTCATTTTTGGAGATGGGTCCAAGGTCTGGAGAGCTTCGGAGGAAGGAGACAGGCCCTGCAGAGGTCAGTTTATATAAAAGAACACCGCCCTGAAACTCCTCAAGTCCATATTGAGTAGCAGAACAAAAGTGCTTTTTTAAAATGTCTAATAAGATAAAAACTCAGTTTCATAAAAACAAATGCTGAGCAAGGCAACAGATCGGAGTAAGAACAAGGTCAGTCCGTGGATGACTTAGGCATGCGGACTAGGGCCAGGCAAGGCACACAGCAGAAGGGAGAGGGAGGACGGGGTGTCCATCCTCAGGCCTCTACTGGTCCTTCACCAGGAGCAGGAGTCTATCTGTGAGGGCCACACATGCTGGCCGCTGCCAGGACAGAGACGGACAAGGTCCAGGCCCACCGGCAGCCCGATAGAGCAGTTGTTCCCAAAGCCTCGGGGCCCTGGGGCCCTGGGGCCGCTCTCACCAGGAAAGCAGCTAGCCGGGCGCTTACTTGGTTCAGGTAGTTTAGGCACAGAAACTGGCAAATGTGGCAAGCTGGAGCTTTTCCTCAGTAGAGCGCATTTACCTCCATGCCACCGCCTGGGGCTTTCTGAAACCCTTTCAGGGATCTGTGTGGGCAACACTGTCTTCACACTAATACTAAGCTATTGTCTGCTTCTTTCGTGAGCAGACAGCGCTGTCTCCCAGGAGCTACGGACAGTGATCCTGCAACAGACTGAATGCAGGAGTAGGTACGAAAGTCCAGCCGTCTTATAGTTAGCCCGGAAATGTGCAAAAATCTAAAACAAGGCCACTCTTCAAACTGACTTTTATTGTTTTGGACAATGGTTCACTTCATGAAAATGTTACGTATGTTAACATACAACTGGCTCGTTATTATCTGAAAGTGAATTAACAAAATACTTTTTTTAATGTCTCAAATTTGATCGATATTGATAGATATAACCCACATAAAAACCCTTTGGGGTTCTCAATTTTTTAAAGAGACTTATATTTTAGAATGATTTTAGGTACATAGCAAAATGGAGTGGAGGATACAGAGATTTCCCATGCACTCCCTGCACAGCCTCCCCATTATCCGCCTTTCTACCAGAGTGGTACATTTGTTACATTTGATGAACCTACATTGTGCAAGGGAGGATAATCATTTTCCCTCGGAGTCATAGAGTAAGTAGGTAGTCTTTCCAAACTGGCTTCTTTTGCTTAGTAATAGGTATACATTGAAGATTCCTCTGTGTTTTTTCATAGGTTGATAGCTCATTTCTTTTTAGCACCGAATAATATTGCATTGTCTGGATGTAGTACACCTTATCCATTCACATCTTGATTACATGTAAGTTTTGGCCATTATGAATAAAGCTCCTGTAAATATTTGTGTGCAGTTTTATGTGGATGTAAGTTTCCCACTCTCTTAGGTGAACACCAAGGAGCGTGATGCTGGGCCCAATGGTAACAACAGCATGTTTAGTTCTGCAGGAAACTGGCAAACTGTCTTCCACAGCATTGCATGCCTACCAGCCAGGTATAAGAGCACCTGTTGCACATGCTCTAATTAAAAATACTTCATTGCTAAAAAATGCTAACATCATCTGTGCCCTCAGTAAGTCTTAACCTTTTGGCTGGTGGATGTCGTGTCTCAAATGTTGATGAAAATGTAGTATCTGTGAGGCGCAGAAAAGGGAAGTTCAGTAAAACAAGGCATGCCTGTGTTTACAAAAACCAGAGAGAGAGAGAGAGAAAGAGAGAGAACCTGGGGTGACACATCCTCACCAGTGTCCTGGATTCGGGCTACGGTAACAGGTGTATGAGCGTACGTCCTTTTTGTTTTAATTTGCGTTTCCCTGATGGCATACGATGTGGGCACCTTTTCATATGCTTGTTTACACGTGTGTATCTTCTTTGGCGAGGTATATTTTGGATAATATTCCTTTACCAGATATATTTTTTTGCAAATGATTTCTCCCAATCTCTGGCATATCTTCTCATTCTCTTGCTGGTATCTTTCACAGAGCAAAAATGTTTCATTTTAATGAAGTTTGGCTTATCAATTCTTTCTTTCATGTATTATGCCCTTGGTGTTATATGTCAAAAGTCATTGCCAAACCCAAGTATATCTAGTTTTTTCTCCTCTGTTATTTTCTAGGAGTTTAATAGTTTTGTGTTTTACATTTAGGTCTATGATCCATAATTTTTGTGAAGGGTATAGGATGTGTGTCTAGATTCTCTTTGTGTGTGTGTGGATGCACAGTTGTTGCGGCACCATTTGTGGAAAGACTGCCTTTGCTTATGGCATTGCCTTTGCTCCTTCATCGGAGACCAGTTGACTGTACTCACGTGGATCTATTTCTGGGCTGTCTGTTCTGCTTTGTTGACTTACCTGTCCGCTCCTTTGCCAGCACCACACTGTCCTGACTATTGTGACTCTATAGAAAGTCTTGAAGTTGGGTGGTGTCAGTCCTTCAATTTCACTCTACGTTTTTAGAAAAACTTATTTTGTTTATTTTTTTATCCTCACCTGAGGGCATGCTTACTGATTTTAGAGAGAGGGAAAGGGAGGAAGAGAGAGCGGGAGAGAAACATTGATGGGTTGGCTCTTGTAGGCACCCCAGTCAGGGACCAGACCAACCACCCAGGCATGTACCCTGGCCGGGAACCAAACCCACGAACTTCCAGTTCACAAGATGATGCTCAAAACAACTGAGCCACACTGGCCAGGGCTTGTTCTCCTTCTTTACTATTGAGCTGGCTATTCTGGGCCTTTGGGTCCTCAATTATTAAAAGTCTAAAGGTGGGGTCCTGAGATCAGAAAGTTTGAGAACTGCTGTGGTAGAGAAGTGTGGACAGACACATATGTGAGCACATCAGATTCGTAGACTGAATTGTCAACCTCCCTTGGGACCAGAGAACACAGGGCTTACTAGGGCCATTTGGAATTGGTCTTCCACTTCCCTGAGAAAAAGGTGCGTCTTGGTTATTGGGCCTGTGCATGTAACTCCAGCGCCATTGCTTGTTGGTCTTCATAACTAAAATTTGTTAACTCTCAAGAGTCAGCTGTGCTAAAAGGGGAAACATCACTTCTTGCACTGATCACCTATCACCCTTGAAGTTCTGCAGGAAACACGTGCAAAAAAAAGGTGGGGCTTTAGTCTCTAACCCCAGGACAAAAGAATAGATATATCCCCGGTCTGCTGGACTTCTCCAGAGAGAAAGCTTTATTTGCTGTTAAGAAGCCAGCTTATTTGCTTCCTCTGCTTCCTTCACCCAGGCCACACCCCAGCCTCAGACCACTCCTGCAGTGAGAGAGGCCAGCAGCTGACTTGAGCTGAGCTGAGGATTGAATGAGGCCAGTTGACCTCATCAGCTGCAAGAGAATCGTGAGGGATCCCAAGAGCAAGCCAAAGCAAGCAAGCAAGTAAGCCAGCCTGAGGCCAGGCTTTCCTGTACCCAAGCAGTGGGGAAGTCCATCACTCTCAGGGACCACCCCAGATGGCTTCCCATCTGTGAACCATTTGTCACACACAACCCCAGACACCGCCCCTGGCACTGTGCCAGAAGTAACAGCACTCCTGCTGGGGAGGCAGGGCTTTTGTTAATCTGGGGGGCACTGGTGGGTTCAGAGGGTCCCTAAAGGCTCAGACGTCAGGCATGAGTGCTATTGTACAGGGAGAAGCTCTAGAGTTTTCAAAGGCAGGAGGAAGTTCTTTCTCAAAAACAGGCTAAGAATCACCGTGTTAGAGGTCAACAGTCATTATAGCTGCTCTGTTAAGGGTTTTCAAGAAGTCCTCTCAATAACATCAGTTCAACAAACAGCTGAGTTGTTCCCCACGCCTGGCTAAGTGCTAAGGGCTGGAGACGCAACAATGAGCAAGCTCAGATGCATCTGTGTGTCACTGAGGAAATAGATATAAATCAGATATCCACACAAACACGTGTCTCATTTCAAATCAAGGCTTGCTGTGAAGGAAAGGAACCTGGTTTTATGACAGATTTCACAGTGGATGTTTAGTTTTTGTATGTTTGTTTAGTTTTGAATAGGTAATGCATTCAGGTTAAATTCAAAAGGATTCCACAGTGAAAACCCCCTCCCCCACCCACCCTATCCCCCTAACTACTCCCTGGAGGCCATGCCTGTCCTCCAGCCCGGTGAGGGGGCCTCCTGCTATTAGACCAGGGAGAGAAGAGCAAGCTCACCTGAGAACAGGAAGCTTGAAATAAAATCTGAATCATGAATGTGAGTTAACTAAGGGGAGGGGACAGGAAAAGGTTAGGCAACAGCTTGCCCCAAGGCCCTAAAGCAAGAGAACGCACAGTGTATTAGAAGAACCAAAGGCCTGGGGCTGGAAGGCAGACAGCAGGGGAGGGAGAAGTCTGGGATGCTGTGGTGGGGAGGGGGGGAGCGTGCGGAGGAGGCACTCCTGCAGCCTGCTCAGCACTAAGACTTTCCCCTGGGAGCCCTGGGAAATCACTGAAAGAGGAGAGGAAATAACCACCAATCACACTTGCATCTTGAAAAATAGCACCCTGGCTGTCATATGGAGAAGGGGTTGGAGGAGAGAGCAGTTTAGTGGGTTCTTAGTTCAGGTGAGAACTGATGTGGGTGGGTGGTGGTGCTTTGTCTATGTACAGCAGGTCCTTGAACGACTTCTGTGTGACGTTGTTTCGTTATAGCGTTGGTGGGGTGCCCTAAGAACTGAAACTCTTGTTCGTATCAATTGGTCTATGGTAAAATGGCTTTTCTTATGTGTTGTTCTGCGGCAATTTCAAGAACTTTTCAATGACATTAAACGAGGACTTACTGTATACTGCGAGAGATTATTGGTGTGCGTGGTTCTTGCTTCTGAAAGGTGCTAACACAACATTTGCTTCGCTGCCCTCAACTGAGTGGAAGAAAATTCATAACAAGAGTTTGCTTAGAATGTAGTTCACACCTGGCTGGATTTTGTCCGAGCACGTGGCCAAACGGACAGAATAATGAACGTAGCACCCTGTAAAAAGGTTGGTGGACAAAGGTGGGAGTCTCCTAGAACCTTGCTAGAAGACACCAGGTCCAGCCTCCCACCTGAGCACCCCCTCTGCAGGAGCCCTCCAGCGGCAGGAGGTTGTCACTGTTGTCACAGGGTCAAACAGACTGACCACGTGAGGGATGTTCCCTGACAAAAACACCGCTGCTTGTAGCTGTTTTGGTATACGCACACTTACTTTTCCGTCTGGTCTCCTGCCCGCCCCCTCCCCCAGAATGGCTCATTCGGAGGAGCAAGGAGGTACCCCCTGTGGTTTCATCCGCCAGAATTCCGGCAACTCCATTTCCTTGGACTTTGAGCCCAACACCGAGTACCAGTTCGTGGAGCCGCTAGAGGAGCGGTACAAATGCGCCTTCTGTTACTCCGTGCTTCACAACCCCCACCAGACAGGCTGTGGGCACCGCTTCTGCCAGCACTGCATCCTGTCCCTGAGGTGAGTCCTGGGATCCAAATGTCGTCTGTGGCCACTCCCCTGTGATCGTGTTTCGGAATCGCCGTGATTGGCCACAGAACCACACAATGGAGGAGCGCTCTCCCAGGGCCCTTCTCTGAGGCCCTAAGGAGCAGACTTCCTTTTCTGGCACCCACTTACTGACTTTCACCTTCTGCTCAAATTCAGACCACGCCTGTTTTGCATGTCACGGCAAACCTAGGAGCAGTCTGTGTGGGGAAGGACCCATGTCTCCTGAGGGTCTTTGCTGTAGTGCCCCCAGACCTTTCCTTGCCTTCAGGCAGAGGCAGTGTTGCGTCCAGGAGGACCCTCACTGCCATGGGTGCTGTTCGCCCCAGGGCAGCTGTAAAACCTGTCCTGCCGTGCTGAGGGAGGAGACCAGGAGAGACATAAAAGCAAGCACTTGGGGCTTTTCTAGGGCCAGTAAGAAAGTCATATCCTGCCAAGCTTAGAGAGGGGGTCATCACAGCACATGCCCATTCATTCATGGGTTCGTTCATTCAGTACCTGTGGGCTCCAGGCACCTTGGTAAATTAAGCTCTAGTGTCCAGAGTTGAAGAGCTAGAGGTCCATTGTGGAACAGGACCCAGTCTTTGCCTTCTAGAACATTCCTGTCTAGTGGAGCAGACAGGTTGTGGCACAGTGTCATAAGCAAAGGACAGCCGAGGGAGCATGAGCAGGGGCGTTGAACTCTGTCTGGAGGACTCCTGCTTGACTTGTGTCCTGGGTGATGAATGGGAGTTTTTCAGGCAGACGGGAGAGGTGCTGAAAATGGGGTGTGGGGGGGCCTTCTGGGAGAAGGACATGGCATAAGTAAAGGCAGGGCCTGGCCTGCTCAGGGGGGACTTCAGGGGCCGAATGTGGCTGGGGTGCTGGGGCTGCTCCAGGAAGAGCCGTGGGGGTCAACTCTTAATTCTGGCTCTATTTTTATTTTTCTCTCCAGAGAATTAAATGCAGTGCCGCTCTGCCCTGTAGATAAGGAGGTTATCAGATCTCAGGAGGTAAGAAGATCACCACTGTGGTTTAGCAGCTCTCTAGGTGACAGAGAAGCCAGTGTCCTGACTGGACATCGGGGCTGGAGCAGGGGCACGGGTGGGCGGGCCTTCCCTGGAGTCCACGTTCCTCTGCTGAGGGGTCAGGTCAGACCCCTCTCCTGCGGCTGTTGGAGACAGGCTTGTCTGGGTCTTTATTGAGAACCTCAGGGTTCTTCTCCTTGCTCTTCCTTACCCCGTCCTATACTGCAGTTGAGTCGCTCGGAGAAATGAAGCATCCTGTTTCCTGGAATTCATTTTCTCATCTGATTAATCTCCCCAACTTACTTTTGTTATTATTCTGTCTAATCGTAGCCTATTGAGATATAATCCATACGTCATAAATGTACTTTTAAAGTGTACATGTTTCTTGGGTATATACCTAGGGGCGGAATTACTGGGTCATATGGTAACTCTGCATTTAACGTTCTCAGGACCTGCCAGACTGATTTCCAAAGCAGCTGCACCATTTTATAGTCCCACCAGCGATGTATGGGGGTTCTCATTTCTCCTAATCCTTGCCAGAATTTGTTACTGTCCACCTTTTTGATGATAGCTTTCCTCGTGGGTGTGAGGAGGTGTCTTGGGGTTTTGATTTGCATTTCTCTACTGATTAATGATGTTGAGCATTTTTCATGTGCTTGGCCATTTGTCTGTATTCTTTGTAAAAAGTGCCTATTCAATTCTCTTGCTCATTTTTTCAGTGGATTATTTGTCTTTTATTGTTGAGTTCTACGAGTTCTTTATATATTCTGGATACAAGTCTCTTATCAGACATACGATCTGCAAATATTTTTCTCCCATTTTGTGGGTTGTCTTTCCACTTTCTCAATGGTTTGCTCTGAAGCACAAAAGTCTTTCATTTCGATGCAGTCTTCCTTGTATTTTGTTTGTTTGGCCGCTTGTTCTTGTAGTCTTGTAGCCAATGTCCCTTACCTAAGCCACGGTCAGGGAGATTTTCTCCGTTTCAACATCCTTTTAAGCTGTTTTCTTCCTTTAACATTCTGTCATAGGACATTCTAGCATCACCTCCACCGGGACGCTCTCCGAACACCTGCCCGATACACATTCCTCCTGTGCGCTCCTGTGGTGCATTCTGAAATGTGCTAGCAGAGCACGATGCTGTGCTTGTGTCTGCCTCACCCACAAGGCCAGGAGTTGGCATACTGCCGCGTGGGATTTGTTGGGACACATCCTGCCTGCCACCTGTTTTTGTATGGCCTGTGAGCTAAGGATGGTTTTTGCATTTTTAAATCATTGGGAAAAATGCAAAGAAGGGCACACAGAAACTCAACTCTTTTTTGCAACTTCTTATGAGTCTTAAACTATTTCAAAATAAAATTTTTAATATAAGAAAAACATTTTGCGACATGTGAAAATTATATTTCAGTGTCCACAAATAATGTGGCATTGCAACATGCAAAGGCCATGCCCATTCATTTAAGCATCGTGTGCGGCGGGGTTGAATAGAGGCCACTACAACGTGGCCCGTGAGCTGAAGACATTTACTCCCCGACCTTTTATGGAAAAAGTTTGCCAGCCCCTGATTCGTGCTGAAATAGCACGTCAGCGCAGCTTCAGTGACACTACCTGTTATGAATCTTTTTGCTGGGACAGAAATCTAAATGTGTCACCCTTGGCCACAGCCCCACTTCCTGTCCATTGACCATATGGGGTCAAGTTCACCATGAGATTCTCCTAGCTGCAGCTGACTGCTCTGGACATTGAATTACCTGGCTTGTATGTTTAGTGACCTGTCAGAAGTATGTCTCTGAGACAGTTCTTTCTTTTATGGTGGTGAATCTGGTATTTCCATCTCAACCACTGTCTGGAAGTTTTCACCCAACTTCTGAGATGTACCTGAAGACCAAATTAATGATATCTTTAGTCATGTTGCTGTAAAACTTTGGTGTGAGACCTATCTTGTTTACCTTTCAGGTGTTTAAAGACAATTGCTGCAAAAGGGAAGTCCTCAATTTATATGTATATTGCAAAAATGCTCCTGGATGTAGTGCCAAGATTATTCTGGGACGATTCCAGGTTGGTATCACTCATGAACAATATTTGCCTTTGCCAATTTCCAGTGACGGGCATTGAACACCTTTTTGTGATAGTTACTGGATGAAGTAAGCATGGGAGGTCACTGGGTTGCCCTCAGAGAATTCCTGTCTAGAAACCCTGCAACACAGCATGCCGAGGGCTGAGGCGTGAGTGCAGAGTCTGCTCTGTCTAGAAGGCATGGAGGGCACACTATCTGTGCTAAACCTTGAATTGTGGGTTAGGGGCATTGATCCAAAAGTGAAGACGTGAGACATCCTGGGCCAAAGGAATGCTTTAGCAAGGACATGTCATTTGCGGGGGAACTGTGAAGGGTTTGGGGTCCCTAGGGTTGGAGCCAAGGTATGACTAACCTGAAAGCGTTTGCAGATGCTGGGGTCAGGGGAGGATTGTTTCCCAGCAGCTGTGCCCCCCCCCCCCCCCACACCGTGTCTTATTAGAGTTTGTGACCTCAGGCAGATAACATACCAGAACAGAGATAGGACGGAGTTTAAAGGTGAAGCAGTTAGGAGATCCAAACAAACGAGGTATGGGGAAGTGAAGGGAGTCAGCCTTCTCTCAGATGGGACTGTCCTACCTGGCCCTTCCATCCAGCGGGGGAAGCTTGTGACATTCAAGGCTGGAACTGTGGCTGTGCCACGGCAGGCCCCTATCAGGTTCGATCACACTACGAATGAATAAGACTCAGGCATGTCAAGCTTTCAAGGGAACTGCTCAGAGGCTGCTGAGACTTATCCACTCTCCCACCCACACCTTTGGGAACAAATTTCAGGTGATTCAGTCTTTTCTCTATCCTGCTGCCAAACCCCCCAGGCACTGAGCTTATAAATGTGCAAATGATTTCCTTGTTAACTCAGGGAGTTCTTTTGGAGGTACACATACTTTGTTGTGTCTTCCTGTAACAGCCCCCGGCCACTTGTTCCAATAGTCGGCTCCTCTTCGAGAAAGGGCCTCTTTTCCGACTTTTCCGACTCAGGTGCTCCTAAGCCTGAAAAGGAAATGAGGCTCAGATGGACCACTGATCGGCTTTCGTGACCAGGTCATCAGCTTCTAGAGGGCAGGGGTGGTGTCTTTTCACCTGTTCCTTTTATATTGCCCCTCATTCACCGTTTTCCCTCGCCTGCGTAATAAGGGGTGGGATCTCACAGGGAGCAGTCTTAATGAATGCTGACTATTTGGGTGAGTCAAGTGAGTTTTGAATAAGATAGGGAGTTTTAAAAATATACATTTTATTGATTATTCTATTACAGTTGTCCCAATTTTTCCCCTTTTGCCTCCCTCTGCTCAGTACTCCATTCCCTCCAGCAACCCTCCTCAGTTCATGTCCATGGGGGGGGGGGTGCATATAAATTCTTTGGCTTCTCCATTTCCTATGCTCTTCTTAACTTCCGTGCCTATTTTATACCTACCAATGATGCTTCTTGATCCCTGCACATTTCCCCCCATTCTCTCCTTTCCCCCTCCCAGCAGATGACCCTCCAAATGATCTCCATATCTATGATTCTGTTCCTGTTCTGATTGATTGCTTAGTTTGTTTTTTTAGATTCAGTTGATTGTTGCAAATTTGTTGCCATTTTAATGTTCATAGTTTTGATCTTTTTCTTAAATAAGTTGCTTTAACATTTCATGCATTAATGGCTTGGTGATGATGAAATCCTTTAGCTTTACTTTCAATTCTAAATGGTAGTTTTGCAGGATAGAGTAATCTAGGTTGTAGGTCCTTGCTTTTTATCACTTTGAGTACTTTTTGCCAGCCCCTTCCAGGCTGTAAAGTGTTGAGAAATCAGCTGACAGTCATGGGAACTCCTTTGTCGGTAACTCTCTGCTTTTCTCTTGCTGTTTTTAAGATTCTTCATCTTTAACCTTGGCATTTTAATTATGATGTGTCTTGGTGTGGTCCTCTTTGGGTCCAACTTGTTTGGGACTCTCTGTGCTTCTTGACTTGTATGTCTATTTCCTTCACCAAATTAGGGAAGTTTTCTTTCATTATTTTTTCAAATAAGTGTTCATTTTCTTGCTCCTCCTCTTCTCCTTCTCGCATCCCTGTGATTCAGATGTTGGTACATTTAGAGATGTCCCAGAGGCACCTTATGTACTGTCCTCTTTTTTTAAAATTCTTTTCTCTTCTTTCTGTACTGATTGAATGCTTATTTCTTGTTTATGTTCCAAATTGTTTATTTGAATCCCAGCTTCATCCCCCTCCATTGTTGGTTCCCTGTAGATTTTCTGTGATTTCACTGTGTAACCTTCATTTCTTCCTGGATGTTTTTTTATTTTGTTGCTGTACTCATGAGTTCTCTGAGCATTCTGATCATCAGTGTTTTGAGCTTTGCATCTGGGAGGTTGGTTATCTCTGTTTCATTTAGTTCTTTTTCTGGGATTTTGTTCTGTTCTTTCATTTGGGCCACGTTTCTTTGTCTTCTCAATTTGGCAGCCTCCCTGTGTTTGCGTCTGTGTATCAGGTAAAGCTGCTTTGACTCCCTGTCTTAGTAGTGTGACTTATTATAAAAAAAGCACCTGTAAGTTGTGTGTGACAGAGCCTTAGGTAATCGCCAGGGTGGGGCAACCTGCTTCACTGCTTTGTGGCTCTGTGTGGGGGGAGGGCTTGGAGAGGGGACAGTACTGCTGCCTGGCTTCTGGAGGTTTGCCTGGCACTGGCCCTGTGCAACTGGTGCCCTTCCAGCTGTTGCCCTAGTGCTGAATCACAAAGGGGGTGGGTCTGCATGTGTTTTAAGTACGTGCGGGCCTTTTAAGCCGAGTCTCCTGAAAATCTCACAGTTCTGCTGCTGCCCCAACTCCCACTGGTTTTTATACCAGAAGTTGTAGGGATTTATCTTCCTGGCACTGGAACCCTGGGCTGTGCAGTCTGGCCTGGGGCTGGAATCGTTCACTCCCAAGGTATCCCTCCCAATTTTTATCCACCACACGTGAATGTGGGACCACTCGTTCTGCCAGCTCCTCTCCATGCCACACCTCGTCCCCACACCTCTCTGCCTCTCCCTGCATCTCCACCCCTCCTACCTATCTGACGAATGTGGCTTCTTTAAATCCTTGGTTGTCAGATATCCACACAGCTCGATTTTGGGATAGTTCTGCGTGTTGTTTTGAGGTTTAGCTGTAATTCTTTCTGTGGTTATGTGAGGAGGCCAGACATGTTTACCTGTGCCTCCATCTTGACCGGAAGGGAATAAGATGTGGATTTCATTTGTCATCACCGTTTGTTTCTTACTAACAGAGGCAAAGGAAAATAGCTATAATATTTACCTCCTATGGAAAAACTCTTTGCCGTTTCTTTTTCCTTCAAAGAAGGGGTCGTCAGCTAACTATTTCTGTCAAGAGCTAGACAGCAAATATTTTAGGTTTTGCAGGACACACAGTCTCTGTCACCATGGCTCCGTGTTCCCATTTTAGAAGGGAAGGCAGCCATAGAACTTATGTGAACAAATAGGTAAGTGGCTATTCTCCAATAAAACTTTATTTACAAAAACAAGTAGCAGGCCAGGTTGGCCCAAGGGCCATAGCCTACCAGCCCTGTTTTAAAGGATTTCTCAGGGAGACAAGTTCATTAGGAGTTTGATAAGTTGTCAGAATCACAGTAACTTACAGTCATTCACAGGTTTTATTAAAATACGCCTCTTTTCTTGAATCGCTGATGTGAATACAACTAGAATGAACACTATTTATGTCGTTATTCTCTTACATTCTAGTTAACAACACTTCCTGACCTTATATGACTGACCATTCCCACCTTCTCGTGGACCTGTGATCCTGTGTTTCCTCTTCCTCCTTTTCTTGACCACTTCAGGACCAGCTTCCTCTCCTCCCTTTTCTTCCTTTAACCCCTTCCCTTCCTTCTTCCCCTCTGTCCTGTCTTTTACCATCTGCTGTGCAGAGATTAGTACTTGGTGCTGGTGCCGATGAGTGTACGGAAGAAATAGAAAATGCCTTTGAAGATCTGATAAATTCATTGGCAAGCCTAAGGAAAATATTCAAGAGCTCACCAGAGAACGTGAGCACGTTCCTAGGTAATCTAAAATAAACCCACTACACCTCCTCCTTCACCCATCGCCCTCGTCCTCCTAACTCCCACCAAGCAAGGCTGGCTTTCACAGCCTTTGTCCAAGCAGCTCTGGCTACGCTCCCTCCTGGCGCCCCCAGCCCTCTCCCTGGGCCTTGCCGCCACCTCCCTCCCACCCCGTTATCGTTGCAGGACCACCTTCAGCAGTGCCTGTTTCAAGTTGTGCCATGTTCTAATGAGAACTGTGGGCAGCCAATCCTTCGGAAACACCTGAAAGAGCATTTGAGCGCGTACTGCCAATTTCGAGAGGAAAGATGCCTTTATTGCAAAAAGGAGGTGGTGGTAACCAATCTACAGGTAAAAAAAAAAAAATTGTCACTTTTATGGGGCTAAAATCTTCCTCAATGATCACAGTTACTCAGCTGGGCCACCAGAAGCACCTTTCTGGATTTATTTTGGTATAGAAATAAGTCTAAAGAATAACTTGATATGAGAGAAGTTCTGTAAAAAACAAAAAGCCCTCTTGCCGGTGGGACTCTGTTCTTTTATCATTGGCAAAAATATTGTTCGAGTGCCTGCTGAGGGTGAGTGTGCACGGAGCGATGCTAGTGCTGGGTCACAGGGAGGTGACGCTGCTGCCTGTGATCAGGATGCTGTGACCCACCTGGAGAGGTAGGGTGCAGGACATAGCACGGAGCACGGGTGCCTGTGCCAAAGGAGCCATAGATGACTCCCACAGCTTTCCCTCTGTGCGTCCTGTGCTCTCTGACCTTCTTTTGGAATAATTGGAAAATTGAATGGAATTGAATGCCCTTATTACCAATAAAGCAGCCATCTGTATACATAATCCTTTCCGGAACAAGGCCATACCTTTCTGTAGATGGTAAGCCGCATAAACTGATCTCCCAAGAGACACGTGCACAAACACTCTGAGGGCATGAGCGGGAACCGTGGGAAGCAAGGGTGGCTCTGTTCCACCCCACTTTTCTCTGTTTCAGAATCATGAGGAAAACTTGTGTCCCAAGTACCCAGTGTCTTGTCCCAACAAGTGTCTGCAGATTATTCCCAGAACTGAGGTAACTATAAATAATTCTCTCAGGAGATTGTACGTAAGGTAAACTTTTGGGGATCCTCGTGGCGAGCCTCCTAGGCAGACTCGAGACTCAAATGACACCCATGGTAACCGCACCTCTGCCCTCCCTTCCCTTTTCCTGAGAAGTCTCCTCTGTCTTCACATAGCGCTCCCTCCGCCAGGCCCTCGCGTGGCCTTTTCCTTCTCTTGTTTCTGCCATTCTTTCCAACCCCCCACGTTGTTCCCTTGCCTGCTGCAGTTACACCCGGCAGTAGAGAATCGTTGATGAATTTCTGTAGCGTGAAGCTGTCCATTTTGTAGGTGGATGAACACCTTGCTGTGTGTCCTGAAGCGGAAAAAGACTGTCCTTTTAAGCACTATGGCTGTCCTGTGAAGGTACGGAGTGTCTTTTTGTTTCTGCCTCTACGTTCTACTGTATAAGTTCATTGGGCGAGTGGCTTGTACTCTTTGCTTTCATTGGGATACAAAAGGACATTCACCTATGAGAACTGTAAGACTGGCAGTTGAATTCGTCAGGGCTCTTCCGAGAAACAGAACCAACAGGAGATATAGAACATAAATGATGTGTAAATATATAATTATATATATTTATAAATATATATATGTATTTGCTATAGATTTGTCTTTGCTATTAAAAGGGTAGGAGTCACCTTTCTAGTGCATAGAATACAGAATTGCTTTCCAGCTCGGAAAGGAACCTTCTTACAGTTAGGCCCGAACTTCCAACCAGGTTGTGTTTTAGAGCTTACATCAGTACTGGAGCTGGCAATGGAACGTGCTCTCTGGATGAGGGGCCAACCCTAAACAGAAGACAAATTGATGGCGATTGTTTGCTTAAAGTCCATGGACCACCCAGAACCCCTGAGATTTGCTTTTATTGCTAATATAGGTACTTTGCAATGGCTGGGAGGGCAACACCCTTGCATGGACTGGAACCACAGTTAGGGTGCTTGCTTTTGGCCTGTGACAGCAGGATGGTGATAGAATAGAAATGTGCGTGGTAGGAGGGAGAACTAACCTAGAACCCACCCAGAGCTAGCTCGCCCAGCAGGTAGGTTGTATATGGGCATAGTTGAAAGACGATAACTACACTTAACCCACAGTCGTATACAGGGTGGGAGAAAAGTAGGTTTCTCTGAGTGTGCAAAACAGAGTTTATTCTTGTATTATTATTTATTAACTATTGTGTTATTTTCCATGTAAATAACTGTAAACCTACTTTTGCTCCACCCTGTATTCCCAGGGCAAGGAAGGAGATCAGTGTTGAGAATTTTGACAGTGGCCTGATTCTCTGCCTCTGTGAGCTTAACATTGTCCAGTGGGTACTGTTGAACCCAAATGCTGGAAAAGGGAACTGGAGGGGCCATTTTTTCTGCCACCACCTTGAGACAAGTAAGCACAGTTGTTACAGCTCTGCTCCGGCAGAGTGTCCCGCCACCATCCTCATTCTGGGGGACTTGCAACCTCCTGACTCACTGTCCTCTCCATCCCAAAGGGAAAACGGGGAAGCCTGCAGCAACATGAGCACTCAGCCTTACGGGACCACTTGCTGCTCGTTTTAGAAAAGAACTTCCAGTTAGAAGAACAGGTAAATAAATAGTCCAGGGTTCAAATGCAAAGGGAGGCAGCAGAAATGCTGGGATTTGCAATTTTTTGGTGTTCTTATAATCTCTGTTTCAGTGTAAGTCAACTGGAGGTAGGTGTTTTTCTACTAAGTGGCCAGACAGACTGACGGGATTACAGGATGTTAGAAGTGGAAGGAGGCTTTGAGATCGTCAGTCAACAGATGAAGTGATTGAAGTCCGAGAAATCCTGATGTGTTTGTCACTTGTGTCAGGATTCAGTCTCAAATCCACGACCCCTGATTCACAGTCCAGCTCTCTCCGTGAGCTACCGTAACGCCTGTCTGCAGCCTCTCCACACACCTTTTGGTTACCAATAATACCTGGCACCTGGTAGGTGCCTAGCAAGGCGTCTGATGTTTTAAAACTAAATCAACACGACCATAAAACAACAGTTGACCGTGTATTCTAGGCCTATAGGCTTTATATATTTTGTAGTGAGTCCTTGCTCCTGCCTTGAAGAAGCTTTGCAACCCGACAGGTGCCTACGTACATACTTATTTCGCTCAGTTGCAATTATCAAGTGAAAGAACAGGGGCAAGTGCTGAGTAATTATTATAAAAGTTAATTATTTTTTAGA
This sequence comes from Macrotus californicus, assembly GCA_007922815.1. Lineage (NCBI taxonomy): Eukaryota > Metazoa > Chordata > Mammalia > Chiroptera > Phyllostomidae > Macrotus > Macrotus californicus. Next base: position 46,043 of record VMDR010004466.1, read on the forward strand.
ACATCTCAGAGGATCAGACTTTTCAAGCCCATATAAGGAAGAAAACCATCCATCTGCGGAGAGGGAGCTGAATTTTCTGCTGCAGATTATTCTGTAGTGTCTGATTCCAGATTAAAGTAGGGGTGTGAGTCCTAGGGTGAGATGCTGGAGAAAATTAGAAAGACCGATTAAACTGTAGCTTTGGTCGAAGCCATGCTGCCTAGTAACCCAAGTTCTTTCTGTGTCATTGCCTCACGCACCCGCCCGTCGTTTAACAAACACCTCACATATGTCTGGTACCATGTTAGTTGCTAGGGACACTGAATTGAGGAAGACACTGCCTCTACCCTTGAAGAACACACAAAAATGTACAGAGTTGAGTTGCTGTGCCTCAGGGGACATGCTATGAGGGTCCCCATGTCTGGGTTCAGAGTCTGCATCAGTTTACTCCAGGGCCATTTGGGTAGGACTGAGTTTCATCTCGAAGGAAGAGAAGGCCTTTCAGTTACAATGTTGTGGGAACAGGACATTCCAGACAGAAAGTTGGTGCCAAGGCAGAGAGGTGTGAGAGAGGCCGACGTTCAAGGAAATGTGCTTTTGGGGCGGAGAGGCACTCAAGTATGAGACAGGGAATGGCCAGAGTCTGGTCTGCTGGATGCAGACGGCGGTGGCCTTCCATGTAAGCTAAGACACTTTTTGAACACTGTGCATTCGATTATTTTTTTACTCATTAATATTCTGCCTTATTTCAGAAGGGATTTAAGAGCCAAAAGTTCAAGCTAACATTTGTCAATAATAGGCAGCTAATGAAGGCTTTAAATTGGGAGAATACTTGGCCAGCCAGTTTGTTTGAATTTGAAAAGTGGGGCAGGTGGCAGTAGCATGGAAGGTGGAGAGAGGGAGGGACGAGAAGGAAGACAGAGGGACCAGGTGGAAGCTCCACACTAGTCGTGTGAGTTTGGGGATGCTACTTAACCTCACTCCTCCCCAATTTCCTCATTTGTAAAATGGGTTGTGGTGAGAGTTATAAATGAGGTAATATGTTTAAGCTCTTAGCACAGTGCCTGGAACATAAGCGTTTCGTTATCAGGTGGAGGCAAGATGCTGGAGGAGGTGATGGTGATGGTGAGGGCCCAACCACGGCCGCATCAGTGGGGGTGGAAGAGCACGTTGGGAAACATTCGGCGGTTGCGCTGGGATGCGGTGAGCTTCGAAGACAAGGAACATGGCGATGTTCAGGAGCAGGTTAGACGTGAGGGTTGGGAGACTCCTGAGTTTGCTTTTGTTCAGGGAGATATGTCTGGTGTGTAGGTGGAAGTCAGCTTGCAGGGTCTTAACAGAGGATTCTGGGCCAGAGATCTGGTGGTTGCTGCAGCTATTTGTGCATTCACTCACAAAGCGTGCATCAGGTGCCCTCTGTGTGCCAGGCACTGTGAGGCTTTGGGGATAAAGAAATAAGTGAGATGTAGCCTCAACAATTTAGGGAAGAAAAAAAGACCTCAATAACAACAACAACAACAAAAAGCAGAAAGAGTAATGAGGGTAAGTTATGCACTAAAGCAGGGGTGTCAAACTCATTTTCACCGGGGGCCACATCAGCCCCGCGGTTGCCTTCAAAGGGCCGAATGTAATTTCAGGACGGCCCTTTGAAGGCAACCGCAAGGCTGATGTGGCCCCCGGTGAAAACGAGTTTGACACCCCTGCACTAGAGTATGGTCAGGGTGTTGTGGAGCTTGAGAGGTGGCCTGGGTAGGTGTTCCTAGTAAGGAAATAGTTCTGAGAGGATGTACCCTTGAGTGGAGGCTTAGAGATCAGTAATTTCTAGATGAAGGAGGAAGTGTCTGAGAGAGCAAGGCCTGAAGGGAAATACAAGTTGTGTAGTTGTGCTGGGCAGGGCATGAGTGGGCATGAGGCTGAAAAGGCAGCCAGGGGCAGACCGTGTAGGGCTCACCAGAGACACGTGAGTGGGAATGACAAGAGCAGATCTGTCTCTTCATAGCATTGTGGACACCACATGAAGTATGCATTGGAGGGAAACAAGACAACAGACAGGGAGAGCATTCATTCATTCATTCATTCAACAAATATTCACCAAGCACCTGCTGGAGCCAGGCGCCAGGTGCTAGGGTTACAGTGGCCTGTGCGGTCCATGCCAGTCCAGGCTCCCGGAGAGCTGGCCTTCTGGGGTGTGTGTGAGGGAGAGCATGGGACCACCAGGTCACTGTTCCAACGGTCCAGGTGAGCAGTTAGGAAGGCCAGAACGAGTGTCAAAACAAGATGAGACGGAATGGGAAATGGATGGAAGAGTTGTTTTGTTTGGTGTGTGTCCAGAGTTAAAGTCAGCCAGTATTGCCCAGTGAGTGGATGTGGGGATGAGAGAGGAGCTGTCTGGGGTCACTCTTAGGATTATGGTCATTTCTTTCAAGTAGATTACAAATTCTGAGAGAGTAGTGTGTTCTGCCTACCACTGGGAAGATGCTTAAATTCTCTGCCTCTGTTTCGTGATCTGTAAAATGGGACTGATATTCATTCCCAACACACAGGGTTCTTTGAGGATAGAAGAGCTCATGAATATAAGGGTACAATAGATATTCAGCAAATTTCAGCTCTTCTGTTGGTACTGTGCACAGAATATTTCATGTGTGTGGAAGTCAGGACTCTGTGGTTGTTTAATAAGTGCATCCTGAGTGCATGAAGGGAGTCAGTTCAGTGAATTCGGTCAGGTGGAGTCACTGTCACCAGATGAACCATCATAGTGGGCTAACTACAGAAAGGGCTGATGGGAAATCTGTGGGTCAGGTCTTTTTCAAAGCACCTGCAAGTATTTTCCTAGAATTATATAGGAATCCACCTGTAAATATTTTTCTAAATGTAAACTAAATATATATATATATATGTATGTATGTGTGTGTGTGTGTGTGTATTGTTTTCCTAGAAACACTTTCTACCTGCAATATTCTCCTAGAACTACATTTGTTTGAATTTGCATGCATGCATTTAAATGACCTCCTTCACATTTCTGTTTTTAGATTTCTGACTTACATAAGAGCCTAGAACAGAAGGAAAGTAAAATCCAGCAGCTAGCAGAAACTGTAAATACATTTGAAAAGGAGTTCAAGCAGTTTGCACAGCTCTTTGGCAAAAATGGAAGCTTCCTCTCAAACATCCAGGTGAGAAATGACCTTTCTATCCGTAGCCAAGACTTAGCCTTCAATTAGTAGTCAGGGTTTCTCTTACAACTTTTTAAATAGAAATAATTTCAAATGTATAGAAAAGCTGCAAGAAGAAGGTAGTGCAAAAATCGCCTGGGTACTCTCCACCCACTCTCACCACTGTCAATATTTTGTCCTGTCTGCTTCAGCATTCATATTCATTCATTCTTTCTCTCCTTTTGTTCTTGTTGAATCACTGGAGAATAGGCTGCCTATATCATGGCATTTTACCTCTGCATGCTTCAGTATATATTTCGTGAGAATAAAGATCTTCTTTTACATAACCCCAGCACATTTAGCAATATCAGTATAGGGTTTTCTAATGTTGGGCCAATATTAGTCACTTGAGTTCAGATTCATTGAGAGCATTTATAATTCTGCATTTTGTAGTCAACTAAGTGAAACTATTAATTCCTTTGGGAGGAAAATGCTTTAAGCACCACTCAAGTATAGCAAAAATTATTTACAAATCATGAATGCGAAATAACCATAAACAGATTCCTAATGAATCATGTCTTTATTGTGATTATGTAATTTACAGTGAAAAAGATTTCAAGACGTGATATGGGCAATACTTTTGAAATTTGGGTCCAAGAAGACGCAGGCCATGTAGTTTGCATGCTGTGTCAGCACACTGTGTGTGTGAGAGTGTGTGTGCGCTTGCACACACGCGTCTAGAGAAAAGGAAATGCATTGTACGTTGCTATCTTAAGTCTGATCTTTTCCTAACACAGTGAGAGAGCCATCGGAGTTGAGGCAGTGAGGCTGGAGGAGAAATGTGGCAGCTGTGTTTAATCTCTTCCATCTAAAGGGAACAATCAGAAGTTCAGGCTTCCTCTCAGGGCACTGCATACCCCCTGTGGGGCTCAGGCCAGAACAGACGGGCTGACTTCCAGCTCGCTCTCTGCCTTCCAGCAGAGCAGAAGCGAATCAGGAGAGCAGATGCCCAGAAGAGAGGGCAGTGGTAAGGCAAGAAGAGGCGAGACTACCTGAGCATAGAGATCTAAAGATAGGTCAGAAAACCAAGTAGGGAGGAAGTGAGGGAGGAGTAAAAACCCCAGAAAGAGAAGTGCAAAGATTTGGAACAGGACCTGGGACAGAGAGGAGGAGGGGGAAAATACAGGTGGTTAATCTCTCCGCAATCTTCACTGACTTTTCCTCTTCGGGACTATGTAGTTTTTATTTCATGAACTGATTTGAGTACATGTGAAATGTTGGAGTTGAAAAATGTAATCCCAGTGAACCACTAAGATATTAATATCCATCTTGTACTGAAAGGTTCTTGCCAGTCACATTGACAAGTCGGCTTGGCTCGAAGCTCAAGTGCGTCATTTATTACAAATGGCAAGCCAGCAACAAAATACATTTGACCTGAGGCCTTTGATGGAAGCAATCGATACGGTACAACAGAAAATTACCCTACTAGAAAGTAATGACCAAAGATTAGGTATGTCTAATATTTCATACTCCTCTTGGTGACTCCTCTGTCTTCGTGTGTCCGTGAAACAAGCAAGCACCTGGCCAAATGGAGGGTCACAGCTGTCCAGGGTAGAGTGGTCGAGTCTGGTGTTTATGAGTCAGGACAGCAGTGGTGTCCTGGCTGCTCAGACAAAAATTATAAAGAGCCATGAGTTGGGGCTGGAAGAGACAAAGGGTAGAAAAGGGCCAGGAGATTCCAAGAACAAAGGAATGATGGTTTTTCATTGAGAGTGGAAAATAATATTAAAGCTAAGAGAGAGATGTGGTGGGCACACTGTTTTACATGGAGGCACACCTCAGAGATGTCGTGGATTTGGTTCCAGATCACTGCAATAAAGCAAATATCACAATAAAGTGAGTCACAGATTTCTTAGTTTCCCAGTGCATATAAAAGTTATACTTACAGTACACCATAGTCTATTGAGTGTGCAATGGAATTGTCTAAAAAGAGACAATATACATGCCTTACTTAAAGAATGCTTTATCACTAAGAAATGCTAACCATCATCTGAGCCTTCAGTGAGCTGCTGTCTTTGTGCTGGTGAAGGGCCTTGCCCCGGCAACATCAAAGATCACCATGACAAACACAATGAAAAAATTTGAAATATTGCGAGAATTCTCAAAATGTGACACAGGACAGGAAGTGCTGATGAGAACATGGCACCGGTAGGCTTGCTTGAGGCAGGGCGGCCACAAACCTTTAATCTGTAACAAAAGCAATGTCTTGCAAAGCTCAACAAAGTGGAGTGAAACCAGGTACCCTATACAGAATAGTATACAAGGGTTTGGCTGTTGGAAAGTATCCCAGTTTGAAAACTGTGGGGCTCATCATGCAAACGCACGTTAGTTGAATGTGGGGTGTGTCTTCTCTACACGTGGGCGAGCTTCAGCTCAAGAGAGCACATTCGAGTTTTCTTGGTGCCACTCTTGCCAAGACATGAGATTCACCGAGTTGATATTATTAATGCAAATGGTCCAGTGGTGGACATAAATTCACTTCATCTTGAGGGTGTCAGAATTTTAGTGGTTCTTTTCAGATAACAAAAGTGCACTTTGGGCAAATTCTAGGCACAACTCCGGCCTACAGAATCTCTTTCTTTTTTTCTTTGCAGTTGTTTTGGAAGGGGAGACGCACAAACACGATGCCCACATTAACTGTCATAAAGCACAGCTGAATAGAAATGAAGAGCGATTTAAACTGCTAGAAGGGGCCTGCTATAACGGAAAGCTCATCTGGAAGGTGACTGACTACAAAATGAAGAAGAGAGAGGCACTGGACGGGCACACAGTGTCCATCTTCAGCCAGCCCTTCTACACCAGCCGGTGTGGCTACCGGCTCTGTGCCAGAGCATACCTGAACGGGGACGGGTCCGGGAAGGGGACGCACCTGTCGCTGTACTTTGTGGTGATGCGAGGGGAGTTTGACTCACTGTTGCAGTGGCCATTCAGGCAGAGGGTAACCTTGATGCTTTTGGACCAGAGTGGCAAAAAGAACCACATTATGGAGACCTTCAAGGCTGACCCCAATAGCAGCAGCTTTAAAAGACCCGACGGGGAGATGAACATTGCATCTGGCTGTCCCCGCTTCGTGCCTCACTCCACTTTGGAGAATGCCAAGAACACCTACATTAAAGATGACACCATGTTCTTGAAAGTGGCCGTGGACTTAACTGACCTGGAGGATCTCTAGTCACTGCTTCTGGGGTGCTAAAAGGACTTCCTGGGTCCAGAACCATGGCGGAAACTTTCGGTTATCCCAGTGACTGAATTTAAGCTCAGTGCACATTTGTAAATATTCGATTTTTTTGCCTCAGTGTTTGAAGTCAGTTAAGAACTTCCTAAGTGCTGTCTTCTTTTTACATTTTACCTTGTTCCCATTTGAAACAAAACACTTAGGATATCCTCTTGTTATTTATATTTCTCTATCTCTTGAAAGATGGGAAAGTTTCTTGAAAGCAAGGTCTGAGGCATATCTTCTCTACCGGGGTGTGGCACAGGGTTCCAGGGGAGACACGCTATGGTAAATGTTATTGAGAACAAAAATGTGGAATTCCCAATTGAAAATGCCTGGGTATTTGGTCTGCTGATTCTAGACTTGACCATCAGGCTGCAAAAGCCTTCTTTTGGGGCCAGTTTTTCCGGATCAGAGGTGTACTGACAGAGGTGGTATGTCCAGTTGGAACACATGTTTTTCCGTCAGATACTGAGTCACTGCACCTCCAGATATTTTCATGAAATTCACTAGGTGTCAACAAGCGCAGTTTTGCAAGCCTGCGTAAGAGCTGGTGACTAGGGTGAGCATCTTCGTTGTCCCTGCTGAGGTAAAGCCGAAGGAACCACGTGGCATGTGTATAAGATGTAAACATCCAACTCAAGTTCAGGTTTTATTAGGTTCAATCATGTGAAAAACTACCTTCAAAGATCAGAAACAAATATTAAGAGTTTAATAGGGTTTGACTTAATGGATATATGTATATGTATACAAATAATTTAAAGGTATTTCGGTAATAGTAATGTGAGGATGGGCAGAATTTAGTATATGATGGAAAAAATGTCATAAATGCAGAAGAGGAATTTAAAACCTAGGGAAGACACCGTCACAATTTCCAGTGGGTATCAGAAGTACTCCCATCCAAAACTGATTAGTAAAATTAGTATTTCCTATTCTTTTTGAGAGAAAGTTTGAATTCATAAATTGGTATGAAAATGGGCATTTGGATAAGCTTGTGACTTTTCTTGTTCAAGTCCTGAGTACTCTGTGAAGAATAGAAAAGATTATGTTCTGATGCATCTATTTGTACCCACACTGAGGGTGTATATACAAGTCAAGATGAGTCCTGCTAACTCTTGATAAGTCAGAGGTCGACACAAAGTACCCAGCTTACCTGAGCCCCAATACCCTGCTGTGCAGCTGAGCATTTCTCACCTTTTGACCTGGCTCCCTTGATTCTGCAGTGACAAGTGCCATGGGCCAAGGGCCACCTAGTGCAGGTCACTCAGGTGATGACCAAGCACCTTACAACTCCTGAGCAGTTGAACCTGTTAGAACGTCGCATGATCTATACTAGTGGCTTCTAGAATAACTGAAACTTTCTTAACGTCTTCTGTGAAAATTTCAAGACACTCAATTTTCAAGATGGAATAATTGCAACTTTCTTAATTTTTTTCTGTGAAATTTTCAGGATAATTTCATAGTGCAGAAATCATCCCAAAGGGTTACCTTCAAAGAAGTCAGTCCACAGCAGGAGTATGTAGCTGCTGGTGGACTCCGGCACAGTTGATGGTCAACCCATCACGTCAAAGTCAGGAAGCCTATCCCTAGACCACACAGGTGGTTTTGTGTGTTTGTTTACCGTATCTCTAACCAAGTCCAAGACCACCCCTGTACTCCTGGGGAGTGGAAGTTCATGTTGGTGTAACTGGTTTTAAGTAGTGGATGTGGAAAACATTTTCAAGTGAACTTATCAAAATGCTGGTCTTGTGTTTCAACCAACTTCTCTGCATGAAAAGTGGAAATGATGGCAGTTTGCCTATGAGTTCAGAGTCCTTTCATCCCTGAAACAGCAGAACGAGGTATTCTAGAGCAAAAAGCACTCTTTTACTACAAAATAAGAGGTCATTTTTGTTTTAAAGAAGCATATCCATATAAACTATTTTTCCTCTTTTATAGTATGAAATTTTTATTCTACAGGGTCCAGCAGAAAGAAGGCCTGCTTGGGTGTGGTTGGTAGAATAGTAAGTGTAATAAATTATAGTTTTAATTTGAACATGTCACCTAAAATGTCATATGATGTGCTTGAGTGTGATATTGTTATGTTACAGAATCACCTGCTTATGATTTTGTGATAAAGGTTTTGTAATTTAAAAGGGGTGTTATTTGTGCTGGACCCTGTATATTAATATTTAAGTTTTATTTCCATTTTGGCTTGATTTTGATTCCTGGTGGAAATAAAGCAATACAGTAAGCATGAAATGGGGGTGAGCCTCGACAAAGGTATGTGCAGGGTTAGAGCAGGGTGGGGAGGTAGAGCACACACTAATGCATGCTGACAGATCTGACTTCTAGCCCCTGCTCTCTAAATGTGAGGTTTTCAGAGAAACAAGAAATAGGCACAGGCAAGTGCAAGTCAGCCCTCTTTTGGGGTAGGTTGCTCCAGAGCAGTGGGTAAGCAGTGTACTAAGGACAGGGAGCCACCAGCCCTTTGTGTGGTCCCTCGGACAGTAAGTCTGCACTGCTGTTTACCTCTTTACTCTTAGAAAGTGGTTGGACACACGGGTCTTCATCCTACATAAGAATTCTGGACTGGAGGCAAAGCTTTGAGAGATGCACAGTAGGGGACTCAGGCAGTGAAATCACCAGAGACCACCACATTTGGGGGGGTGTGGTGAGAGGAGGCTGCAAAGCATTTGGAGAAGGAATGGTCACAGGTGAGAGAAGCACAGTGAGGTGGGAAGGGAAAGGAAAGCACACACGGCCAAATGCCACACTGAGAATAGCAGTTGTTCCCAGCGCACCCTACAGGTGACTCTTTAAAAAAAAAAAATTAAAGTTGACTTTTACAGAGAGAAACAAACATCAACTTGTTCCATTCATCTGTGCCTTCCCTGGTTGCTTCTTGTTTGTGCCCTGAGCATCCTTGGCACACCGGGACAATGCTGCAGCCAACTGAGCTCTCGGGCCAGGGCCCACACAGCTGACACCTGCGTCTGCCTCTCTGACCCTGCCTTTGCTTAAGCTGCAGACATACACCCAAGTCCCTGCTGACCACCTGAACTTAGAAGTCCTACAAGTACTTTGAAGTCAACCGCACCAGAAATGAACTGGAAATCTTCACTCTTGCCCCACTGCCAGCCTCCGACTCTTCCTGTTTATTCTACCCCAGTTAATGGCATCATCATCGTCCAGCTGAGAAGTTTGGACACTAGTCCAGATGCCTCCCTCACTGATCCCACTTGCACCCACCCAGTTCCGCCAATGTGACCTCCAGATAAATTTTTAAAATTACTCCTACTTATTGCTATTACAGCCTACGTTATTTTGCTTTGCAATTATTCTATTATTGCCTCTTTCAAATCCAACCTCACACTGCCACACAGTAATCTCTCTAAATGAGAATCTGAGAGCGATTCCCCACCACATCTACTGGCTCCATCACCCCCAGGACAGGGTCCGCTTCCTTGGTGTGGTGTGCAAGGCCTTGCATGCCCACCGCTAGCCCTCCAGCCTCACCTCCTGACAGTTCAGTTTCTTCTCACTTAGCAGTAGCACCCCAAGCTGTTTGCCATTTGTCTGAGCTTGTGCCAACTTCTACTGGAATACTCTTCTCTGCCCTCGCTTCCTCCTTTGGTGAATTCTTGCCCTTGAAGATTCTGCGTTGTCCTCCCCTTCCCCAGGAGGCCTTCCCAAACCAGCACTACACACTGCACGCCCCGACCTACCCTTCACTAGGCCGAGAGTCCCTGCTCTGTGCTGTGTATTTCCTTGTCTTTACTTCAGTTGGTGAACTTTCCTTCCCCCCCCCCCCAGAAAACAAGTGGTAATTGTGTATTTGTCAGATTTTCATGTTACATGCCAATAGGTCAGATATTTCCCCTGTCCTCATGAAACACAATCTGGAGGTCAACCACAGGTGGTGAACCAAAACCATCAATGAGTGAACGTTCCCAGTCTCCTCTGTCTGATAAAGACTTTGCCCCTCAACTTCCCCACCTCCTCCAAAAATGTATTTTTCAAATCGGTTCTGAGTGTTCGTGATGCAAAAGAAGAGAACAGGCAGGAAACACTTCAAAGGAGGGCCTAGGAGCAAAATGTATGAAGGAAAAAGCTCTACCAATCCACATAAGGATTGGAAAGAATGAAAGAAAAAAGGAAATATGAACCTATGGGAGCTGTTGGGAACTGTGACTCGGGGCCCCTTCGATGCCTTTTTTCTTCCAAGAGACTGTTAAAGACTAAAGCACACTTAAAACATTTTTTTGTCCGTGGCCAGGTGGCTCAGTTGATTGGAGTGGTGTCCTGTGCACCGAAGAGTTGTGGGTTCAATCCCCGGTCAGGGCACATACCTAGGTTACTGGTTCAGTCCCCAGTCCGGCGTGTACAGCAGGCAACCAAACGATGTTTCTCACTTCGATGTTTCTCTCCCTTCCTCTCTCTCTAAAATCAATAAACATATCCTCAGGTGAGGATTTTTAAAAAGTATTTTTGGCTGAATTACACTTGTTGGAATGAAACTCCATGTGAAGACCAGACTCCGGCTCCAGGACTTATAAGGCACTTGCACAAAAAGTATGTTAAGTTGTGATGGATGCCTTGAAAACAACAGACCACAGTGAAAGGAAGATAGGGCCTTGGTGGTGAGAAGACATACATACTTCAGGTTGTCAGGGAAGGCCTTTATACTGAGGTAACAAGATACTTAGTATTCACCTTTGAACACCCCTATAACATCTGAGGGATTTCCTGTGAGAAACGTGCCTTTGCATGTGATGGAGCCCCCTCTGATCAGGCATAGCCATGCAAATCTTCAACTTGAAAGATGAAGTTGGAAAGATTCACCATTTTTTGCAAGAAAGATTGGCAAGACGAAGGAAGGAAATGCACCCGCCCCTGGCTCTGCAGTGGTGAGGGGGTGAGGGACCAGAGCTCTGGCACCCAGGCCTTATTTCCGTACACTGCATTTGTGGGTGTCAAGTGGTAGTGGCAGCAGGGGATTTTCACCAGAGCACTGGCAGAGCTGCCCCCACATCTGGCCTCTGGTCTTCCTGGAGTTGCTGTGAGCTCCCTAAATTCTTCACCAAGCAGAGCAGATTCTGTTGTTTGTAGCTAAGAACCTAACTGAATCAGGCTGAACCTGAAAGGTGAGTCAGCCATACAACGAGCAGGTGGGATGAGCCTTTTGGGCAGGGGGCCCTGAGGACACAGTTAGGTGCCACATAATGACGTTTCCACCAACCAGACTTCATACACGATGGTGGACCCATAAGATTATAATGGAGCTGAGAAGTTCCTGTCACCTAGTGATGTCATAAAGTCATAGCACAACGCATTACGCCTGTGATTGTGGGAACAGTGGTGTGAACAAACCCACTGCGCTGCTAGTTGTGTGAAAGCACAGCACATACAATTAGGTAGCGCACGTAACACGTGACGATAATGACTGTTACTGGTTTGTGTATTTACTACACCGTCCTTCTTACCTGGATTCAGAGTGCACTCTTCCCACTTATGGGAAGTTGGCCGTGAAACAGTACGCCATGTTACGCCTGCAGCAGCCTCGTGCATCTTGCATTTACAGCATCTCTTTATTGCATCAGTTTTTCTTGTGCTGGATTTGGTCTCATGGTGCTTTGTGCAGTAACGTGCAGTGCAGGTTTGTAGCCTGGGAGCAACAGGCTCTACCATTCAAGCTCGGTGTGCAGCAGGCTGTCCCGTCTTGGTTTGTGTAAGTGCACGCTGTGACGGTCGCACAGTGATAAAGCTGCCTGACGACTCTTTTCTTGCAATGTAGCCTGGTCGTTAAGCAACGCATGACAGTGAAAGAATTGGTTTAGGAATGGAAAAGAGGCCAGTGTGGTGACAGACCATTAGAAAAGAGGAGAGGGGAACTTCATGAGGTCAGAAAGGAAGGCAGGGCCCAGAATCTAGAGCTGAAATCATGGTGAGGAGTTTATGGTTTATGCAAAGTGTAATGAAAGTTGACATGATCTTGACAGGACAATGCATGACCCGTGTTTTAAAAACTTGCTGTGTGTGGAGTACAGATCAGAAGGGGACAAGAGAGGACGTGGGAGAGTATTAAGGTTACATTCCATTGCAGTTGTGGTGACATGTCTGTGCCCTTACTAGGTCATAAACTCCTCATGTCTCATTCAAGTACATAGAAGGTGCTCAGAATATTAAAATGAACTATATATATAATGATTCATCAAATATAACAAATCTGCTAGGCAGATATTATGCCCATTTCATAGATGAAAAAACTGGTCATTTGAGAAATCTATGTGCTATGTGCTAAGCATATAGAAGACCTAAGAAGTTTACACACTAATTATATATTAATGTCCTCACAGCAAATTTATGAGTTATATACAGTTTTATCCCTATTTACAGATGAGGCAACTGGGGCACAGAGAGGTCAGGTAATAAGCTCTGGGTTACAGAGCTAGTGATTGGGAAAGCCGGAATTCGAACCCAGGCAGTCTGGCTTCAAAGGCTCCACTCTTAACCCCCATATGAGAATGCCTCCATAGATGCTTATGATTTACTCCATAGATGCTTATGTAAAAACACAAATTTAAATGAGTTAAAATATAGTAAGAGTTACTACAATAAAAATTGAACGTATAACTTTCAAACCATTAGAGACAAAAAACTGGAAAAAAACACTTTATCAAACCAAAGAAAACAATAGGAAGCATGACAGAAAAAAACAATGTAGAGTTACATCCAAACACGAAATTACTATTAAATGAGAAAATATCTCTAATGTGGGGGCGGGGGGGCACGTGTACATGTTTTTACATACATATCTAAAACAAAACAGAGCTGACAGTTCCGTGCCTGCGTATATATTCAGAGAGAGTCTTCATGTGTGTGCCAGAAGACACATACTCTGGCATATGTGTGCCAGAAGGCACACACAAGAGAGTTTATGACCGTTGTTGATAATAAAACTAAGAAATCGACAAAAGATGGCACAGACGTGGAGCAACAGAAACTCTCCTACAGCGCTGCTGGAAGGGCACATGGGCACAACCAACACCACATAAAGTGGAAGTGTGAAAACCCTTAACCCTTCCATTTCAATTAAAGCAATTCCATTTGTAAACATGTACCTAAAAACTCTTGCCTGTGCCAATATGGTATGTACAAAAATGCCCATTAACTCATGTTGGAATGGCAAAAATCGGAAAATTGTTAAGTTACTAGCAACAAGAGAATGGATACATTGCTTTATAGTCAAACCAATGGAATTCTATTCAGCAGTTACCATGAAAAAGCTAGAACCACACAAATCAACATGGATGACTTTCATGAGCATAATCTGGGGTGACAAAAACATGCATGAAGGCTTTCGTGGGAATGCTAGAAACCACACTCAGGGGAGGAGTTAACTTTGGGGAAGAAAAAGGGGGAGTGAGATTCCAGAAGGGTT
>VMDR010004467.1:0-59870 GCA_007922815.1 Macrotus californicus
CTCTCCCCCTCCCCCACCCTCTCCCCAGCCCCCACAGGAGAAAACACTACCCTGGCTTGCACCTAAGTTCCAAGCACAAGTTCTCATTTGAGAAGTTGAAGAAGTTAAAAGGAGAACGTGAAAGCATTCTGATTTTTAAAAGTCGTCTCTGCTTAATGCTCTCTGTTATGTCCTAAACATAACTGATTAGATATCATCATATCTGACATAACTCAGATATTCTAAGGATTGAAGGAACTGAAGAGGGGTGGTAGAGGGCGAGCTTGAGGACCACCCCCAAGCAGAGGCCAGGCTCGGGTTAGGGAATGAGGATGCTGAACCTTTCCTACTTCTAAGCCCCCGTGACCAAAATCCAACCTTGACAAGTTTGGTCCCAGCGGTAAGCCGCACGCGCAGACACACCCCCAGCAGGGTGCACAGGTGCAGCCTCGAAAGCTTTTCCGTGGTCTGCCTCACCGACCCGCTCAGAGTAAAGGGTGCCGAGGCAGAGGCGAGGGCACACAGCGCCGCTGGGGACAGCGGCCTTTGGGGAACCGGGAAGTCCCAGCCCAGGGCCGGGGTCACCGCCCACTTCGGCCCCCAAGGGACACGGCTGTCCGCAGCCTGCAGCCAGAGGAAGCTCCCCGCGGCGACCCCCAGGTGCCTCCAAGACTGGAAGGGCGCTCGGCCTGAACCTCTGCTGTGCCCCGGTCCCTTTCCGAGTGGCCCCTGCCTCTCCCGATGGCTGACCTCCAGCCGGCCTTCGCGTGTTCATTCTGCGGAGCCGTGCAGAGTGGGGCCCAGGGGCGTCGAGGTCCCCGAGGGCCCGGTGCACCCCCGACCCCTCAGCCCGGACCTGAGCCACCCGGCCGGGGCCCCGGGTGCCGCAGAGTGAGAAGCAGAGGACCCAGCCCCCTGGCGCCCATCTGGGGGCCACGTCTCCCCTCCGCCCCTGCCCGGCGCCCGCCAGACGGTCCGACGTACCAGGGGGATGAGGAGCCGCCACCAGGTGCCTCGCGACCGGCCCCGCTGGCCCCAGGAAGAGAGTGAGCGCGGTGGGGCGTCCCCTGCTCCCGGGCCCAGAGCCGCCGGTCCCGCCCAGCGCGGGAGGCGTGCCAGCCTCGGCACCAGCGCCTGCAGGCTGCACCCCGGCCCGCTGCGCCAGCCCTTCCCGGCAGGCTCCGTCAGGTGACCGTGACCATGACCTCGATCGCGACCCCGACCATGACCGTGGTCCTGACCAGCCGGAGGCCGGCCCGGGTCTGTGCGCTTGGGTCCTGCCCCGACCTCCAGCTGGTGCCGGCTGGGTCACAGGAGACGCTGGGGGCTGGCTGGGGGTCGCGGGACAGGAGAAAAACCCGAGATGCTAGAAGCTCCCTCGTGGGATTTTCCAAAACACTGGGGCAGATTTCGCAACCCAAGAGAAGGCTGATTACTCAACCACTATTTTCTTGAAGCTTCAGGCATCCAAGCCTCACATTACCCTGAAACACACCGTCTTTAAACTCCACTTCTCCATTCTTTTCCATCCTAGGGAGCCGGAATTCAGGCTTGTGAATCCTGTTTCTCATTCTTCTCCGCCTTTTCAACACTTAGTATGGTCTCCAGGATCCACGTGCACTCGCAAGTCTTTGCTCTCCAGATCAATACAGCAAGATTTTGCCTGAGGAGCAGGCAAGGACAGTCCCAGGTTTGGTGTTTGGGGTTCCCCCTCTCCGCCCCCCGCCCGCCCTGTGGCAGTCCCTGGAGCTGCACTGTCCGGGGCACCGGCATCCCATCCCTAGTCTCACCGTAAAGAGATGGGGGAGCCACAGACAGCTGAGATTTTGAACCTGTGCTCTTCCATCCTGCCCGGGCTCCATTCCATCCCTATTTCTCAAGGTAATTGCAAAACCAGTCCTAGATTGGCTGTCTTCGTTGCCACAGAAACTAGTTTGTCTCAGGCAGTGAGGAATGCTTTATAAGGGAAACAAACCAGTACCTTTAAAAAAAATTAAACTGCCTTAATATGAACGAAGTACATTTGATCTTCACAAATTGGGATTGGGAGGCCAAAGAAGCATTCCTGCTCCACTTACACGCAGGGAACCGAGATGTGGAACCAGAATTTTACCCTAAATCCAGGTTCTTTCTCTTTCCCTATTCCACACCCCAGTTCTCACTGAAGGTTCAAACTTAATCAGTAGGCATGGATGTGAACTTGAGAGGATGGAGTCTGGCCATCCAGTTTTCTGAATGTGTGGATGTTTCCCTCTGTCCTTGACTCTACATGCTCTCAGCTGCCCAAAAAGACTTTCTTATTAGTTCAAACTCTCCTCCTCTCTTCCTCCTGAGAAGGTCCCCCCTTCTCTGCCTCATGTGTACTTCAGAAAACTCCCCCTCACCACCACCACCAAACTAAAAACCTCTGCTCTTCCTCTAGTTGAACTGCGTAGATTGACTTTGGTGTGATTGTGATTGTTATTGTTACTGCTTTGTAATCTAAAGTCAATTAGAAGATTCTGGCAAAGTCAGGTTGAAATCATTTATCTACCCACAAGGGTCACGAAAGTTATTCTACATTCAGCAAAATTATTAGCATGTTCTCGTGTTTGCCTTGGAGACAGTTCAGTTTTTAATGTTTTCAGAGCACTTTCACATATGTTTTTAAAAACACATGAAATCAATAGCTCTGATATAATAACACCTTCAGTTCAAGTTCAGTTCATATGAAGAGCAGTGTTTCTCACTTACAAACATTTTGGAAACTTGAAAGATCAATCAAATCCTCTCAGAACCAAACTGACTGCTTCATACGTGGGCAAAAGGAGCAAACCCCCAGTCAGAAGCTCAACAGCTCCGGGAGTGGAATGGAAACCATGGTGACATAGTTAATGATGCTGTTGAATATTTGAAAGTTGCTAAGAGAGTAGATCTTAAAAGTTCTCATCACAAAAAAAAAATTGGGACTATGTGAGGTGATAGATGTTAAATCATTGGGGTATTATTTCATAATATATACATATATTCCATCATTACACCTTGAATTAACACAATGTTATATGTTAATGACATCTTAACAAAACTGGGAGAACCCCCGCACTGGGATGGCCCTACTCTAGAATGGCTCACTTGAATGGCTAAAATTAGAGACTGACAGCACCAACCCACCAACCGCTGGCAAGGATGTAGAACAAACGGCTCTCTCTTACACTGCTGGTGGGCATGGAAAATGTTGCACCCACGTTGGGAAAGTTTGAAAGCTTCTTATAAAATTAAACATGCACTTACTCTGTGACCCAGCAATCCCACTCCTAGATATTTGCCCTCAAGGTATGAAAACATAAGTCCACACAGAGGAAAGTACTTTAGTCAGAGCTAGAAGCAACCCAAATATCTATCACCTGGTGAATAGATCATTTTATATCTACACAATTGAATACTACTCAGCAATAGAAATAAACTACTGATATATACATGAACATGGAGGGATCTCAAAAGCATAGTGCTGAGTGAAAGAAGTCAGACACAAACAAATATATATTGTAGAATCCATTTATATGAAATTCTACACAAAGCAAAACTATGACAGAAGGCGGAGATACCAGGGAGCCAAGGAGGGCAGTGCAGGGGGAGGGGCTGCTGACCTCAAAGGAGCAGTGACTTTGGGGGGTGATGGGAATGTTCTGTATCATGATTGGGTGCTGGCTAATTACATGACTGTGTGTCTTTGTCAAACCTCATCAAACTGTATTTGCTAGATTGATAAATTTTATTGTATAGAAGTCATCCCTATAAAACTGACTTTTAAAAAATCCTCTTCTGGCTAGGAGCAAAGGATCGATACCTCTGGCCTCCACAGTAGCGGAGCTGGCCTTTTGCTAGCCTTTTGAGAAAAGGAAGGGAAAACACCTATTTCCCCAGCAGGTCATCCTGCCTCACTATGAAACCTCTTTTACATCGATTTCTTAATCAGTTTACATCGATTTCTCTCACTTGCCACCAAGAAAGCTCTAAGATATTTCTTGATGGCAAGAAAATTAAGTTTCTTAATTCAGGAAGTCGAAACTACCTGAGTTTGAACCATAATGTCATAAAACCTTCTAATATCGTATTCGGGTGGTTTTAGCCCTTCCGGAACACTTGTGCGCAACTTGCCATCTTCCTAATATCACTTCACGGCGCTTCGAGGCAACTCACCCCCCGACTTCCATGACGTCCATTTGAGGAGTAAATTCTAAATTCACCATGCTATACTGATTTCAGAAATTAAGATGTCCTAGCAGAATGATCTTCATATTTATTCTTAGAGAGAGAGAGATTAACCAAAACTTCTCAGAGTAAAATTGACTGTTTTATATGTCAGCCCAAGTGATTGATCTACATCAATTTCAGGCTTCTTGGGGAATTGAAGCATAAGTCAATCTTAAGTTAATTCAGAAGAGAAATCCATAAAGTCCGTTTTAAAAATATATATAGAATCTGTAGATACTCCAGGAATCTGAAATTTGGGAAAGCGGACAAAGAAAGAGGAAGAGACATCTCCTCAAGTACTTTGCTGGGCTGTCCCAGAAGCAAAGGGCCAACCCAGGAAGATGATGTGAGAGGTAGGTTATTATAGGACAGGTCTGAATACACAAGACTCTGATGGACAAGGCAGATATTTTCCATCTGTTGCAAGAATTCTACTAGAAAATGGAAAGGGAGCTTCCAAATTTACACACATCTGCTGAGTGTGGCTGGGTGTGTGTTTCAAGAGATCCTGGGCTTTGTTCCCCTTTTTGCAGTGATGCATCTCTGTTCCCTGAAACATGGTCAGCACCAACCACGGAAAGCTTGCTGAGGGGTGAATTGACACATCTTTCTGGAATATGGGTTAGGACTGGAGCAATAGAGTATAGACATCTGATGTGGCAATTGCAGACACACAGTGGGGAAGTAAGGGAGAGGGTTCTGACCAGTGGGTCCTCACCCTGACTTCCTGTCCTTGCCACACAATAGCTGACAGCAGTTAAACATGGGAATGAAAAAATAACTGTGTGTGATTTCCAATCATGTCGTCAGGCAAAACCATGGGTGAGCAACTGGTACCATTTTAATATCTGTAAGGACTGTGTGGCCTCGTCAGGCAGAAGGAATACAAAAAGAAGGCAGAATTTTATCGAGTCCAGGATTCTCTGGAGCTCCTGGGAAAACATAGAAACGTCTTAAGAATCAAATAACTGCTAAATCTAATCGTGCAGCATGGCAGGGTGGGTAGGGGTTGCCAACTACTATGTGGATGGAAAAACTGAGGTCACAATATGACTCAAACCCAGGGACATGAGCTATGTAACCAATGCCACCTTTGGGTTCAGTCCCTGGTGTAAAGTGTGACTAGGGTCCAGTGTGTACCAGTCGGGGTCACAGACAAGCACATTGCCCCTCCCTGGCCAAAGTCAATGGTCACCTAAGAAGGAATTCCCCTAAGCGGTGTGATGATATAATGGTTTCCTGTGTGTGTTTCTTTGAAAGGCTGCAGGCATTGTTTTCTCGGCGGTTGTGTGGACAAAAAGTTTCTGGATGCCATCTCTGGAAGATTTACAATTTAGTATTGACATGAACATTTTGTGTTAAGGAATCTCTAAATACTTGGTTTTTAAAGACTTGTCCTATCTAAAAGAACGTAGCCAACTAGAGTCAAGCTCAGGCTTGTAATTCCAATTCAAAATGTATACTTTAGGCTTATGATTTTAAGTTGAAATTTTTCTATGTTTGTAGAAACAGGTATTGAAATGTTTGTTACATATTGAGACATTTAAGACAGCTTAAAGTTCATCATATTTGTACATGTATTAGTTATGAAAGTTATGTAAGAACTCAGGAAAGTTTTGTTATGCCAAACAACTGAGACACTTTAAGAGGATATCAAATACATTATATTTATAAATACAGCTTAAACTATTTTAAAGTTTCACTGGCTATGTTTGTAAATAGAAGCCAAACAGAAGCCAAAGTCCCCTTTTAAAGTGATGTTTAAATTTGATAGATTCATAAATAGCTAGTAGACCCTAAAACCTTTAGCTTAAGGAAAGACAAGGTTTTTCACTTCGCAAATTTAGTAGTTTAGATACTAAATCAGAAAGCCAAAGCAAATCCTGTGGACAAAAATTTTCGAGAACGTTAAAAAAAAAAGCCAACTCGACAAAAGGAAATTGGAGTTACTTAAGAAAAAAATTTCCAACCCCTTCCTCCCTCCCCATGTTAACTGTTGCTCTTCCTCTTCAGCTGCCGTCACTGCCACTTCCTCCAGTCTGTAGGTCACGGCCTGTCTTCCAGTCTGCTCCCATGTACCCCGCCCACGTCCCCCTTCCTGCAGCTGTGGCTCTTTGGAGCCCTGGTAGAGACTGACGGCTATACATTGTTCACCACTCAATAGTCCCAGCCTCCTTCAATTACTAGGAGCTGATTGGTGCTAAATCCCAGTTGCTTTGATGGGATGAAACGTCTTGTCCCATCATGTTCCACAAAGGCCATCACCAGAGCCAGGAACCCTGCCCCCGGTCAAGGGTGAGAACCACTGACTGTTGCTTTCCTAATCTTTTGTAGAAAACCAGTTGCTCTGAGGCTCTGGGTTCACGTGACCTCGTACCCTCCCATGTCTATCACCATCCGCTGACCTCCTGGTCCCTTCCCCCACTCTTAGTCTTCCTGCCCAGCTCTCCTTTTCACGTTTATCCTTCCCTACCCTGTTGCCCTAGGTCCTAGGCCACTCCTCACTGTCTACTTTTTTCTTAAGGAATCTTGTTTATGACCGTGTATATGCCAATCAATGCCTTTCACACTTAAGTCTCCTGCCCAGGCATTTCCTTCGAGCTCCAGACCTAGCCTGGCAACTTCCTACTTGAGACATATTTCTACTTGGGTGTCTCAGAGCATGGTCCCTCAACACGTCCAAATCTTAGGTCATGATATTTCTTGCCAATGCTGGTCCTCTTCTAGTGTTCTTTATTTCAACACATGGCACCACCATCCACCATCTGCTACAGAGCTTAGTCCTGTGATGCTCCCTCACATCCGCCCAAGTGTTTTATTCTTCCCACCATCTTTCTAGTTCAAGCTGCCTTCACCTCTTGCCCAGACCACAAAAACAACCTCCTAATGGGGCTCATCCACTTTGCCTCCTCTGCAGCTCCTTCTGACTGCATCTAGAGTGGCCCTGTCCAATGAAAAAACAAAGGAAACCACAAATGCGAGCTATTCGCATCATTTTAAATTTCCTAGTAGCTACATTTAAAAAGGTTAGCAAGAAGTAGGTAAAATGGAGTTTATTACATTTGATCGAACCCAAAATATTACCATTTCAATGTGTAATCAATATTTTTGAAATGATGCATTGTATACTCTTTTTTCTTATCAAATATTTGAAATCTAGTGCGTGTTTCAGCTTTACAGCACATCTCAACTAAAGCCAGCAATACTGCAGGTATTCAGTAGCCATTTATAGCTAGCAGCTACCATTGGACAGTGGAGATCTAGAATGATCTTTTCATTATGAAAATCAGATCATTGGACCCCACCCCAAGTTTAAAATTCTTTCGTGGCTTCCAAATTGTTCTTAGGATTAGGATGCAAATACTTAACAGCCTACAAGTCCCTGCAGCATCTGTGGTGTGTGTCTGTTTAAACTTCCGGCCTCTCCTCTTTGCAGCCTCGCTGTCTGTGTGCCAGCCACATCAGACTTTCGGGTTTTCAGACACACAATCTCCACCCACCACAGGTCTTTGCACATTCTGTTCCCTCCGCTGTCCACGTTGCCCTCTACCACCATCCCCTCCAGCCTCCCAGGACCTTCACCACCAACATCACATCCGTATTGTCACCACCCTCATCACCACTGCCTCCACCACCATCATCCCCTGCAGTGGGCGCTCTCACTTCTCCCTCAAGTCCCTGCTCACCTTCACCCCACCCCCTTCAGCTTATATGTGCGTTCTTTCCCTTCATAGCATTTAGCGTAGCCTGAACTACGTCGCCCTGCTTGTTTGATTACGCACGCCTCCCTGACTAGGCCATGAAAAGGAATCGTTTGGGTTAGCTCACCATTGTTTCCGCAGTGCTGCCCAGTAACTTGTACATCGTGGATTTCAATAAAAATGTTTGAATAAATGAATAAATCAAGATACCAGGGAAAAAAGAACTAGAAAATGGGGCACAGAACAGAGCTGAAAGAAGGAAGTCAATGAGCACTGTCGAGCATAGCGGGTAGAATCCACAGTGGGGAATGAGGTGTGGGAGGTGGCTCTTTCTGTCGAGACACTATCCTGTGCCAAGGTCTGTGTTCATTCTTTATGTATGTTTGTTTAATTCTGTAACAAGTGTATGAGTCAGGTTTTATCTGAGTTTTAAATTCAAAGAGGCTCAGAAAGTTTCAAGAACTTGCCAAGTGACATGGTTGGGACTGGAACCTCAGTCTATCTCATTTCAAAGCCAATATGCCATGCATTTCACTACATCCTTATAGGCAGCTTTCCAAGCTTCATAATCTTGCTAGGCTTGTTATTCAATGAGAACATGGAAAATCATAGAAAAGCTGAATTTTTTTCAAGTATGTATGTGTATCTGTGTGTATGTGTACCCATTTTATTCCTATGATTTTTAACACAAATGTTGCCCAAAATGCATCACACAATTCACATGTGATTGCCTCATGAGAATCTTAAGCAAAAACAACCTTGCCTGAAATGACATCATTTACTATTTTAAGTCCAAGAAGGAAGGTGATGATTGAGAAAAGGGTTGAGTACGGGAGACTCTCAAACACCAGTTACTGTTCCTTCCTGTTTACATGAGGTTATGCACATCCTGTGCCTAACAGAATGCCTGGCACACACAACGAGCTCAGTACCTGTAAACTATTATTACCATTTTCATTTGCATCCCTGTCTCATTGTAGCTTTTCATTCATTTCTTGCAAACACACTAAAATATAAGTTCCTGAACACATACTATGCGGGCTTTACAGGGCCATACTGAATCCCCACCATAAATCGGCTTCTGGACTGACACTGGCAGCCATTGAGCATGGCCTGTGTACCATGGATTCAAAGCTGAGATGACTGATTTCCAGGGCTCAGCACAATCCAGTTGGGTCCATCCGCCATCATGGGATCAACACAGGATCAACACGTCAACATGGAATCAACAGAGCATGACTCATGGGAACAAGTGCTTTGCCATCAGAGCGACATGGGTCAAACCATGCCTCTTCCAGATGCCAGCTTTATGTCTGAGCCGATCACAAGACTCAGTTTTGACATCTCTTACATGGGGATGCTAAGACTTTTCCAGAGTATAGTGTCCACAACCTGGTAACTACTCAGTGTTGGCTATTATTCCTAACAAAGGCCTGAGGATTTAAACTAGGGGAACTTATTTCCATCTTCAGTTCATTGTGGGACAAGCCAAGCTAGTCAAACTGTTGATGGGTCAGGGTGAAAATAATGAGCACATTTGTCCTGGGGAGAAGGAAATCACATCGTCACTTGTTCACAGTTATTCTTCTGTTTCTGGATTCAATCAGCCATGACCTCAAGCCCCAGAATCTATTAAGATTAGTTAGCAATGGCATCCTCAGTAACCAGGGAACAGCAGTAATCTCACCCCAGTAACCAGGGAACAGCAGGAATACCACTTTGGTAACTAGGGAACAGCAGAAATATCACCTTGGTAACCAGGGAACAGCAGGAATACCACCTTGGTAACTAGGGAACAGCAGGAATACCACCTTGCCAACTGTGAGCATGCTATGGCTATGATAAGATCTAGCCCTACCTTAACTGTTCATTTGTCAGACATCCAGGCTGGCCTTTAGAAAGTTAGGTTATAACTCTTGTTTACTGTGAAAAGTGATATTTTAAAAAGTGATTCAAAAGCATTTGTGACAACATGAAGTTAAATAAGACAGCCAGTATGGTGCAGTGGCTATGAATGGAGATTCTGGGCCCCCTTGCTAACTGGATGATCCTGACCAAGTTCTCTTCTTTGTAAATGAACTTGATAGAGTAGTTGTAAAAACTAGACAAGGTACCATGTGCAAAGCGCAGAGTGCCTGGCATTTGTAAGTGCTAGGTATGAGTTTGTAAGTAGAGTCAAATGAATAAATGTGTTTATTTTAGAAAACCGAGGGGGGAAACAAAGCTGCCAGTCAATACATGTGCGATAACACAGGCACGTGAGTAATAATAGTGCACGATAACACAGGCACATGAGTAATAATAGTGTGCGATAACACAGGCACGTGAGTAATAATACAAAAGTGTGTGACGATGGGGTGAGTGAGGAGAGAAAGGGGAACTGTAGGTCAGCTGACAGAGGAACTGTTAGACACATGGAATTGCAGAGTTTCTTAGATCTTTAGCCCCACTTTTTCCTAAAAAACGTTTGTTTCTCATCTGAAACCATTTGCCAGGAAAATGACCAGATTACAATCGGCACTTAAATGGTCAGATCCCAAACCTGTCCTGTGTCTGGCCCACTGACAGCACCACACCCAGTGGGTGAAGAGATGTAAACAGAACAGAAAATCCCCGACTCTTCTCGCCATTTCACTCTGGAACAGACAGACATCACAAGAAAGAACTATTCCTTGAAGGACCTGGAAAGAACTACCTGGCCAAAAATTCTCTATGGAAATTGTGCCATGGAAAATGTTCACCTGGATTAATAAGCCCCTTTGAAAAGATGCAGGTACAGTAAGTACTCACTTAACGCCTTCAATAGGTTCTTCAAAACTGCAGTGTTAAGCAAAATGACATGCAACAAAACCAGTTTTACCAGAGGCTGATTTATGTAACCAAAAGTTCAGCTCCTAGGGCCTATTTCTAGTCACAAAGACATCCCCAAAGTTCTAAATAAAGACTCAAAACACTTCTATTATTAAACATCGAAGTAAATGTGACCTAGATATACATTTTAAAAAGATAAACAAAAACAAGTAGAGAGCCCTGGCTGGGTAGCTCAGCTGGCTAGAGCATCGTCCCAATATGCCAAGGTTACAGGTTCGATCCCCGGTCAGGGCATGTACAAAAATCAACCAATGAATGCATCAGTAAGTGGAACAACAAATTTACATTTCGCTCTCTCTTTCTCTTCCTTCTCTCTCTAAAATTAATCAAATGCTAATAAGTAAATAAAAATGTAAAAAAAAAACAAGAATTATTTTCCAACCACTTCCTGACCAGGACAACACAGACAGGCAATTCACCCCATGAGCACATTTTCAGGATGTGGGAAAAAACCGGAATCCCTAGAGAGAACCCACTTGGATGTGGAGAGAATACGCACTCTCCACACAGACAATGGTCCCAGCTGGGAATCCACTTTTTTCCCTCATCATCATCCTAATAAAACATTAAAGAAACATTATCAGAGCGCCTGCTGTATACTAAGGGGTGTAAACATTATTGGGCTTTCAACATTCCGATGAGTATTGTTTCTTTCTTACCGATTAGATGAGCCCAGTTTCTCTCAGAAAACCAGAGTGTTCATGGAGTAGGTGCAAGGGCGTATTGTCTCAGGCAGGCTCAGCTGGGGCAGTGAAGGAAAAGGATTTGGAAGAAGGGGGTCCCCTCTGAAGTAGAGAATAGAGTCCAGGCAAGGGGAGGGGACAGACCAAGGAAATGAGGAGGGACCCTCTTAATGAAAATTTTATCTGTGAGAGTGTTTTGCCTCTTTGCCGAGGGAGGGCCCCAGGCCTAGTGTGCAGACTCAACAATAACTTACTCAATACTCTCTTGGAGGCCAGAGAGGCGTGGAACTTGGCTTTGGGAAGGAAAAGGGACATTGCTGTCTTTTCCAAGAATGAAGGACAGTTCTCCTGAGAAAGTTTTTCCCTGCTTTCACAGGAACACAAAAAGAGCTACTCTGTTCTTCAGCCTCAGGAGTTCACTTGCCAGACGCTGCTGCAGGGAAACTTGCCTCGCCCCAGGCAGGCCAATGAGGGGCCACATTAAAATTCTGCTTTTGTATGCTATTTCAAGGGAACTGCAATTTTAGGAAATGAAAGTTCAGGCTGCAGAGGACCTGAACTCCCTGCAGTACAGAAACTGACCCATGCTACCTGTCCAAAAAGCCAGTTAGCAAGGAAGGGGTTGACAAAGGAGGATGGGAAAAGAGCAATAACTATCTAGCACCTACTAGGTACTAGATGTATGTTTTTGTCACAGGTATTTACCAGCAGTTCCTTTTGTCAGGCATGGCGCTAGTCACTGAGGTGAACAGCACACACATCGTGGTCCCTGCCCTCGAGAAGCTCGCAGTCTCTTGGGGAAGAGGGACAACGTCAACAAGGTTACCCATGAGGCAGAAGTCTCTTAGCATCCCGATGGAAAACATTATGACCCCATTTTGCAGACAGGCAACCTGAGGCTCAGAAAAATCACAGAAGCATGTAAGAAACATGGTCAGAATTTGAACTCCAGACATCTAAATCCCTAGCCTGTGTTCTTCTTTCTTTTTGAAAACATTTATTTTATTTTTTACATTCAGTGTTATTTTGTATTAGTTTTAGGTGTCCAGCACAGTGGTTTGACAGTCACGCACTTTACAGAGTGCCCACCTGGTGCCACCCGTAGTTATCTCGGTCCTGCCGACTACGCTCCCTGTGCTGTGCTCTGCATCCCCAGGACTGTTCTGTAACTACCAATCTCTACTTCTCAGTCCCTTCACCACATTCTTTCTGTCAGCTGAATTTCCCATCAACCATTTGCAAGACACCAGGGTTAGATCTTAAATAACAAATTTACCCTTTTCAAAGAGTTTCACACTTTCACAGGGTGAAGGGCAGCACAAAGACATTTTTACCAAGAGTAGTAGGGACGAAAAGCCACGGGAGATCCTGGGCTCCCACCTCGTACTGGGTGGGGTGGTCTTGAGTGTGTCATTCAATGTTTCTGGGCCTCAGTTTCTTGGGAATGTGACTGTTTTAAGGGGCTGTTTAAAAGATTAAATCGGATGGCAGAAGTGCAAGGTGGTCTGCAAACTGAAACCACTCACCATTCTTACGCGGTGCTGTTCTTCCTTCTTCCCAACATTGTCGTACAACAGTATCTCAGTAGCCAGTCGTCACCTGGCTGATTCATGGCTGTTGGCTCAGCCTGGATGTGATGTCACATCAAAGAGAGCAGTGGTCACGATTTCAGTGACCAGCGACCCCGGTTTTCCAGGACTATCCTGGTTTTAGCTCTGAAAGTCTCACAGTCAAGGTAGCCCCTCCATCCTGGGCCACTGGGGTGTCTGAGGACGCAGTATCACTCCCTGCTAGTGGACTCTGCAATGAACTACAAGGTACTGGTGTGGCCAAAACATGGGTTTTAGCATCACATAGACTCAGGTTCAAGTGCTTGTATGCACTAGGTCACATCTAAGCTGTGTGATCTTAGGGAAGTTACTCATTATTTCAAAACATAGATAATATTGAACTCCCCTCTTGTTCACTGTGTTCCATGTTATGGGCCTCTGTCTCCTCAAACAGGCAAAGCTCACTTTCCCACTCGGCACATTGTTCCCTCTGTCTGGACATTCCCAGAGGGGCTCTTGTCATTGAGGTCTCTGCTCACCTGTCACCTCCTCATGAGGTCTTCCCTGCTACTCACTCAGGAGTACCACGCCCAGTACTCCCAGGTGTTCTTTGTTTTATCCCCATTTTATTTCCTTCCTAAAGCTAAATATAATCTGGAACTATCTTGTTTATTGATGACTGGAGTAGACAGCCTTCTAAACTGGCCTCCAAATATCCCCACTTCCTGATATTCACGTCCTTGTGTGACCCTCCCCCACTGAGTGTGGGCAGGACCTAGGGACTTGCTTCTAACAAATAGAATATGGCAGGGATGCAATGTCACTCCTGAGACCATATTCTAAAAAACTGTGACTCCTTCTCTCTCTCTCTCTTTTTCTCTCCCTCTCTTTTTCTCCTTGCTTCCTCTGGGGAAGTGAGTGCCCATGCTGTGAGGTGCCCTAATGGAGGGTGGCATGTGGCCAGGAAATGGCGGCAGCCGACAAGAAATGGGACCCTGCTAACACATGAATGAACTTGGAAGTTGACTCTGCCCCTGTCCAGCCTCAAGATGACTTCAGTCCCAGCCCACACCTTGATTTCAACCATGGGTAAGAAACCTGGAAGCAGAAGACCCATGCTGGGCTGTGCGCGGACTCCTGACCCACAGGCACTGTGACGTGAGGAATGTCGTCATTTGTTCTGCAGCAATCAGTGCAGATGCTTGTGTATTTCCTTCCTCTAGAACCTGAGCAATAAGGCAGAAGGGACCAGGCCTATCTCGTTC
This sequence comes from Macrotus californicus, assembly GCA_007922815.1. NCBI lineage: Eukaryota > Metazoa > Chordata > Mammalia > Chiroptera > Phyllostomidae > Macrotus > Macrotus californicus. Next base: position 14,283 of record VMDR010004467.1, read on the forward strand.
ACTTCTGTATGCCGGGAGCAAAACCTAAAGTCTGGCCCGCAGTAGATGCTCAGTTTTATCGAATGAGCAAACAATGATGGAATAGGCTATACGCAGACAAAATATATAGTTGTTGAATGAATGAGTGATTCAGTGACCAATTAAATGTGAGAAGGGTCAGAAAAAGAGAGAGCATGCTGATTTATTACCTACCAAGCAGGGAGGCCCCTACTGTGGGCTCTGAAGAGGCTGAATGAATAAGTGATAAATGAACAAACACAGGCAAAGGTTTGAGTTAGGGGTAGATTTGATAAGCTTGGTGTTGGCACACTGAGTGTGAAATGCCAGCAAAATGTCTAACAGGCACTCAGAAATAAGTCTAGCTTTTCGCAGAATTTTAAGTGAGAAAAGCAATTCCAGAATAGGGTGTGTATCCCATTTTTGTGAATTTGCACACATACACACACATCTGGAAGGAAATATACCAAAATGGTAAGTGCTTCTTGTGGGTGGTAGAATTACAATTTCCTTTTTGCTTTTTTTGATCATCTGTACTTTCCACAACAGATGGAACCAACAATAAGGATATTTTCACTTAAAAAGCAGAGAAAGAGCCCACGATAGATATCAAGTCAGTCTTGTATTAGACATTGAAGATGCAGGGCTGGAGGAAGGAGCTAGCCCGGGGGAGGGAGAAGAGCGGGCAGTACTTGCTGTGGGCATCACCCCGTGCCCTTTTTCAGCAACACTTCTGGTTGGGTAGGAGAAAAAGCCTCTGGCGTTGACCATCAGGGCCATGGCCAAGCTCTCCCTGCCTCGTCCTGATAGCTCCCTTTCCCTGAAACATTTCTCAACCTGCCTGTCAAACCCATTTCCTGCCACTGCGCTGGCCCAGCCTTGATTTTTCTCACACTTGCACGTCCACTCGCATCCAGCTTTCCCGGCCCCTGGAGGTGGGCTCAGTTAGAAGAATATTCCACAGTTGTTTTGGACATCTTGCTCATCTCAGCCAATGTGTGAAATCATGAGTTTCAAAACTGCTTCAGCCTTTCCTTCAACCCCCAACAGCACTTGATTAGACTTTCACTTCCCATCAGCAAGCCAGCACTTTACCTCCAGGATAACCACTACCTATTTTTCAAAGTTCTGCTTCGGAATTCATCCAGCAACACCCCCTCTACAGCTGCGTCGGTTGCAGGCATACTAGTTACTCCACCAAACTGTTTTTTGAGTAGCTGTTCAGCAGTAGACATGGATTTGTGCCTGTGATCTTAAATTTTACTTTCCTAAAAGAAAGGCCACACAGGGAGCACACACCATATTTGCTGAGCCAGGTGTGTCCCCTCCCCTGCTCCCCCAGTGGGGACACAAACCCCAGTAGCTACTGTGTTCATCTAGCTCCCCAGTAGACGGAAGCTGGAGGGCTGGGTACCACAGGGGATTGGCCCTTGACTTTGAGGATCTCCCAAGGGCACAGCCCAAACAGTGGGGTTTCAAGTCAACCTTTTGCAGGCATGCTTGGGGCCTTTCCTCAGGTGGAGGCCCAAGGCCTATTGGCTGCCCTGCATGTTTGGCACTGACATCTCTCCAACCAGAGGAGAAATAAACTCTCTCCAAGACCCTGCACATGTGGTTAAACATTAGTTGTGCTCAGCAACATCCTGCTCTCTTCTCAGACACAGGAGAGCCTCTGTGTCCCCTTGAGTGGGACCCCATGGCTAGTTCCTACCCACAGGCTATGAGCAGAGGTGATGTACATACCTCCCTGCTGCTGCGAAGCGTGGAATAGCAGGCTGAGCTCTCCAAGCACCTTCGTCTGTAGTGGCCAACAGGAGACCTAGCGTGGAGATGGCAAAGTCACAAGAGCAAAGCCGCCTGGATGGCTGAGTCACATCACAGGACAGCCGGAGTGGCATCTGGGCCTGTTTGGGGATCGGTTTGTTACTGCAGCATAACCTAACCTATCGCAACTACTACAAAATCAATTCTGGATTTGCACATATCATTCTGATCTAATGAATTTTTTTTAATTAAATAAGGAAAGCAAACAAGTGGTTGCTTTCTCTTCAGGAGCACGGTGGCTCTAGAGTACACAATGGACTTCGGGACCCGGACTAACTCAGCACTGCTTTGCTCCTTTTGTTGTGGGAATTGCTTTTATTATAGAAGTTGAACTAAGTGGTCATTTTCCACCCCGGTGTGGTGGCCTGTCCAGCTCCGATGTCACAGTGCTTGGTCTGTCCCCTCGATTTTGATAGGATTTTAAATCATTTTTACATCCACTGAGAATGAACATTCAGCCTGACAAAATGATAACTGGAATAACACTGGGTGAAGTTTTCTCCGTTAGTTTCCAAAGCAAGAGTTTTACAAACCCTACCTGCATTCTCCAGCACAAACACTACGCACGCTCTGATTTCCCGGCACCTTATCTGCACCCAGTAGGAGCACTAAATCATTCAAACGTCTGGGTCACACCAAGACAATTATTTTTACACGTTCATTTAGGTTTACATAAATATTATAGTACATGTAGTTTAACAAAGTTGTATTTTAAAGGTGACTTTTATACCACTTGTCCAGTATTTTGATTAATTGTAATTAGACTGTCTTGCATTTTGTACATTGCTTATGTGAGTATTTAAAGGCATTCTTATGTGTGTTTAATCCTGACCCAAGTAATTACTACATACCTCATTTTATAGGATTTTTATTAGGGAATGCTTAGTGAACGTTTCACTTTGCCTTTGCCTTTAAATTATGTCCTTTTATAGCATGATGAAAATTTTACTAGGACTCTAGCATTTGTTTTTAACATACTTACCTTTCCCCATTGTTAAATAAAATACACTTTTCCTTAAGATTTAATTAAAAGTCTTTCGGAGGAGGCAGGGTGATAGTAACACATGTTTATAATAGGCAATACAAAAATAAAGACACAGAAAGAAAATGAAAATCACCCTCAATCCCATCCACCAGATGGTGCCTCACCCTCCCCACCCCATCCCGGGTGGGATCATACCGTATGTAACTCTGTGTCCTGCTGTTCCACCATCTCTGTCACTCTTACAGTGGTTTTCAGGGGTTGCCTGGTGTCCCGACATCTGTTTGTGCTGCAATTGGAACACACTCCCACTGCAGAACATGCACGTCCAGTTCGTCACCCTTGCACACATTGGAAGAAGATGCTTGCACATCATTGGTGCTGGACAGAATAAGGACCCTTGCCACTCACCTCCTAGACTTGCGTCAGCTCACTCCAGCGGGAATGGACTCCAGTGACTGTCACTTGGCAGATCCAGTGTCCATGCTCTGTCCTCGTCAGACTGGTCCCACAGCATCTTACACAATGACCACTCCACTTCTTGGCTTCCTGCTGCCTCATCAGTGGTTCTCAGTCTACTCCGCTGCCTCCTCTTCTGATCCACTTCTAAACGTGGGGGGCTCCAAGCTCTGTCCTCGAAATTCTCCTCCCCAAGAAGGCCCATGCACTCCTCTTGCCTTAACACCACCAACAGGCTGAAGATGCCCCAGTGGATGTCCCCAGCCCTAAACCTCACTTGGCTTCAAATTTGTAGGTGCAACTGCCTCTGTGATTTCTCCACTCGGGTACAAGAGGTCTTTCACACTGTCCAGCTCGGAACACTGGACTCTGCCTCCAACCAGACCCTCCCCAAATGCTCTTCCTCTCCTCAACAGCCTCGCCGTGACCAGCTGTCAAGGTCCAGTCGGGGGTGTCCACCTTCCTACGCCGCCCCCACCCCGCCTCACCATCCGGCGTGTTTGCGTGTAACAAGCCAGTTCTCCCCGTCGTCTCCACTGCAGCTGGACTTCCGGCCGGCGTTTCTGTTGCTCCTGCACTCACAGTGCCCACTCTCCTCTCAGCTGTCAGTGATGTCTTTCAAACTCAAATCAGGTGGCTTCCTTCTCTCTTAAAACACTCCAGTGGCTTCCCACTGCACTTTGGGTAAAACCCATCCTCTTTCCAATGGCCTATAAGGCCTTGTGGAGGCTGCCTCTGCCCACCTCGATGGCCTCCCCTCATTCCCCTGTGGCCCTGGCTCCCAGGCCCCAGCCACCCTGGCCTTCTGCCTTTGCACCTGCCCTCCCCTCTGCTGCAAAGCTTAGCCTGCTGAACTCGGCACGGCTGGCTCTTTGTGGTCATTCGTGTCTGACTTCTTCAGAGAGACTTGCCCTGCCCGCCCTGACCACTGCTGCTTCCTCCCCCAAGTTTATCACACCACTGTTTAACTGCCCTCACAGCACGCGGCAGTATCCGAAATATTTTTTGATCTTTTTGCTTATTTCTTGCCTGCCCCTCCTTCTGGAGTGTGCCAGACTAGCAGGACCTGTTTTTTTCCTGTTCTCTGCTATAGGGCCCCTGGGACAGGTCCTCACTTCTAGAAGGTACTCAGTAAATATTTTAAACAAATAAACACTTTCTTTTCTTTTAGTAGAAGAACTTACTTTGGTTACATTTTCCTGATGGGGAACTGAGGGATCAGTGGAAGCAGGAAAGTAAATTAGACCAACCATCAGACTGAGCAGAACGTACATCTAAGGTCTCATACACTTCCAGTGGGAAAGTTTTGAACCTGACACTGAAAATGCTTTGGGGCTTTTTTCATCAACATAAATTACTTTCTTTTGTGGTAGCGCATACGTTACACAAAACTTACCGTTTTAACCGTTACATGTACAATTTAGTGACATCAAGTGACATGCACGTTTTTGTGCAACCGTCACCATCACCCACCTTTAGAAGCTTTTTTACATCTCCAACTAAAACCGTACCCATCAGAGAATCACTCTGCGTTTCTCCCTCCCCTCCCAGCCCCCGGTAACCACCATCCCACCACATCTCTATGACGCTGGCCATACCAGGCACCTCAGAGAAGCAGAATTACATGGCATTTGGCTTTTGACTGGCTTATTTCACTCAGCAGAATGTTTTCGTGGTACAAACATGTTGTGGCACCTATCAGAATCTCCTTCCTTTCTGAGGCTGAATAATACCCCCTTATAAGTAGTTACCATGTTTTCTATGCCCATCCATCCATCAACGGACCTTTAGGGTGTTTGACCATCTTGGCTGCTCTGAACAGGGGTATAAGAGCCTTTGTTCAAGTGCCTGCTTTCAAATCTTTGGGGTATATACCTAGAACCTACATTATTGCTAACATTGGTCAGTGTTGGGGGACTGGGGATATGCTTCACCCAAATTGGGACTCTAACGAGGTAACCTCAGAAGCTTCTAGTAGCCCCAGCCTGCTTGGCAGCACTTCCTGCAGAAGGGCAGTTGTGGATTCGCAGGACACTTGTCCTCCTTGTCCCAGGCCCCACACACGCAACGGCAAAGTAAAATAAGTGCAAAGCAAGCAAACCCAGCATTCCGCTCAACATCTCTCCTACTGAATTTCCAATAAAGATAAAACAAAGTATAAAAATAAGACAACTTTATGGAAAGTTCAAAATGTTTTCAAAGTTCATACATGCCAGCAGAGACTTCCACCATTGAGTCACACACACACACACACACACACACACACACACACACACACACCCCAATCTGACAAACATGCCTTGGCTGCCTAACCCCCGAGTGCTTGTGTTTGGAGGACGCTGCTCCCCCGGAGGGAGACCAAACACTCGAACGTCCCTGCTGCTCTCACCCCAGTGACTGGCCTGAGGGAGGGAACATTCTTAGAAAGGCAGAACAGGGCTGGGCTCCCGGCTTCACCCCAGCAGCCATGACCACCAAGACCAGAGAGAGCTGCCCTCCGCCCTGCGCCTGGTCCACCCAGGCAGGTGACTACCTGCTCAGCTGGGCTTTCCCAGCCAGCGGTTCTCAACGCCCGGCTGTGCAGGACAGGCAACGGAGGACTTGGAAAGATTCGGATCGCCTTTGAGTCAATGAAATCAGAATCTCTGGGAATGTCGACTCCATTTAGCACAAGCTCCCTGGGAGTTTCCGATGTGTCACTTCCTACCTTCCTAAGAAGGCTCCCTTGCTCTGACTTAAAACATTTGGCATGTCTGCCACACTTCCTGAGTTACAAAGTGATGACGTATGAATGCTTCGTTTCTGCCACTCATTTGTGAAAGGTTGAAAGAAAATGTGCCCAGAGTTCATTTAAAACGTTTATTTTCATATAAAAGTGCCAAAATATTCACCAATATCCATAATCTATCCCAAGAACCAGTTTACACTAGTCATCAAAACACAAGCTTGTTTATTCACATTGTTCAAAAATCCAATTCTTCTCACACATTCCCACAGTAACTCGAGTCCCTGGACAGGGGGAAACTCGCGTTCCTATTGGCTGTGGTAGTCCATATGTCTAGGTTCATATAGGCACGAAACGGGTTGAACCCTGGGTAGTATTCCTTGCACATGACCGCGGGGCTTTCCAGGTGAGTCGGATGTTCCGTGGTGGAGTTGACGGGGCAGCAATTTTCATACACATCGCTCTGTGGGGCCCAGATGGAACCAAAAAGTCCGGACATTGGAGATAAGCTTCGGGTGCTCGTGAGGTAGGGCTGGAGCGTAAAGGAGCAGGGGGAAAGAGATGTTGTTGTTTTTTTAAAAGTTTTAGAAAGGCAATGTCACAGTTAAAGCGGACACCACAATGGTATTCATCTAAGTTATTGGATGGCATTAAACTATTCTCAACCATGTGGGTTGCCTTAACTCCCTTTTCCTCAGATGGAGTGTTAGAGACCCTCATCTAACTGGACAAACTGATTTTCCACCCAAGGAAGGACCCACAGTTCAAGTGTAAACTGTAAAAAACTTCTGAGTGGATCCGAAAGGGGGAAGGTGATGGGCTTTTAAACAAGGTACGGTCTCACGGCGCACACGGCGCTCACAGGCAGGAAGCCCTCAGGGCCCAGCGGTCCCCAGCCACTCAGTGATGACCTTCCTGCAACTTTCATCTCATCTCTCATCACCGATGGAAAGATCAGCGGGGCCACATAACCACAGCTGTGTCACCGAGGGCTTCCTGGCCCCCATTCAATTTCACCTACAAACCATCACTGCTCAGTGTGGTTGGGAAATGGCTAGAATGTCAAGGTCAGCAAGCCCCACCGTCTGATTACATGGTAGGTTCCTTCACAGGGTGGGCTTTGGCCGATCCGAACCCAACTCCACAGCTAAGCGAGGGCAGGATTTCAAAACCACCAGAAAGAAATAGGAGCTGCCCCAGGGCCCCAGCATGGGCTGGCCAGCACTGACCGGATTGCTGAGGAGACCGGTGTGTCCCCAGGCAGTCGGCACATTGGGGGCCGTGTTCCAGGTAGACTGCGAGTTGTGATCGGTAAAGTCTGTCTGAATTTCAGCAGGACAGGGGAAGCCACTGGAGTAATTCATGTTCTCTAAAAGACCGGGAGACATCAACACACGTAAAGATTTTTATGGCACGAACTGCATTCTCACTCTCAGCAAAAAAAGCTTTCCTGGCCTTACTATTACATTAACAGGATAAAGATAAGACAGAAAATACTCACCTCGTGTGAACCAGGAGTTTTGCTGCCTCTCTCAAGTTTAAAACTGTTTATGAGACACATCACCTAGAAGGTGCCCAGTGAGGAAGGTCCTCCTCCAGGCTTGCTGTTCAAATTTGATAATGTGAGGGGTATCTTTCCAATACACAGAACACACTATAATGCAACTACAGCTTTGCACAGTGTCAGGACCCTTCCCAGCCCTTCACACTTTACTTTATTATCTGTCGTGCCAACCCCCGCCACCTGCACATGTAAGGTTTGGACGCACAAGCAACCCCAAACCAAGCGCTTCACTAAGAAGACACACAAGCCTCACGAGCACAGGAAGAAAGTTACCACAGCACCCCCCTGTGGTTAGCATGGAGCAATGCACGTTTCCAACATCTAATACACAGCTTGCTCTGTCTCTGCAAAGGTAGCTCTAGTATAAGAAATCATGACCATACTGTAATGGTCATGCACTTTCTAGTTCATCGGGGAAGTCTCATATCTCTTATTGTGTATTATGACAGGTGCCTGAACCCAAGCGTCGGCCATTTTCCACGATCCCCCCTGCAAGTGCCTTTCCTTCCCCTGCAGCACCCCTCAGAGGCAGGAGAGCCGGGATACACGAGGGACAAGAGGTACAGGCTTCCCGTCACATGCACTTGCCTGCCTAAAGAGAACAGCCAACAACAACAGCCCCAGCCTCCCTATGGATAATCCACATAAATCCAAACGACCCAGTTCTCTTTGAAGGATGAAATACATTAGGGTCATTGGTAGAAGCCCCCAGACGCCCAGGTTCACGGCGCTCTTTGAGACCACATAAAATTATACATGGCAGGTGTGCAGAGCTAGACCCACACAAAGGCACTCGGCAGTCTCCCTCTGCAAGGTCACTCTCAAAGGTCACGCTCGGTTAAAGGCACATTCTTAGCAACAGCATAAACAGCAACAACCCACACGCACAAGCTCACCAATACAGTAGCAGATGGGCAGCTGCCAGAGGTGGGGTGTTGGGGAGTAGAATAAATGGGGGGAGGGGGTTAAATAGTACAAACTTCCCATTGTAAAATAAGTCAGTCCTGGGGATCTGACGTACACCGTGGTGACTGGCGTTAAAAATATTGTCTCGTATACGAGAAGCTGCCAGGAGTTAAATCTGGAATGTTCTTACGACTACAACAAAAACTGTTAACTAGACCTACTGTGTGGTGATGGTTTCTCAAAACACACAACTATCAAATCATTACGGTGCACACCTGAAACTAATATAATGTGACATCAACTATATCTAATTTCATCTAAGGCGCGGTCTCCTGCAGGCAGAGCCTTAAGGCCATACGCCCAGCTCGGGCTTTCCGAGTTAAAGAATGGCGCTGGGACCGTTCGAGCAGCTTTTACCTTCCGGAAAGGCGTTGTAATCGCTCAGTTCCAGGGGACAGTACACACCGGGGAACTGGCCTTCGCAAGTGGAGCTCCAATCAATGAAACTGCTGCAAAAAAACCAGAGGTCTCGTTTCAGAAACAGGGCGCCCACAGAGCAAGCAAAGAGGAAAGCAGTTTTATTGCCTGGCATCCTCATCACTGCTAAATCCCTGAATTTGGAAAATAAAAGAGGTACCATATATTGCTGTGTTGATGCTCACTTTTTTGTGCAGATTTTTGAGGGAAAGATACGGATATGCATCGTACGTGGGAATTAGTACTAGGTGGGTGTGCACTATATACAGTACTTTCTCCACTCACAGAATCAAAGATTTACTTAACCCCATCGCAGGGCGGACGGCTCGGGCGAGGAACGCACTTCTCCTGTAACCAGGCCAAAGTCTAACCAGAGGCAGAAGCCGAGGCTGTGGTTAACCAGACCTGCGGACGAGGCACTGGACCACCTTGAAGTGTCTTAGCTCACACCTGAAGGACCTGCATGTGTTCTGCTGTGAAAATGTCCACCTTTCATTCAGAGCAAGGCTGGCACTCATGTTAGGGAAACCGCAATCGTAGCGACTCGTTGATGGCGCTCTGATGGTGGGTGTGGAGTGGATGCTCACTGTGATAGGCTGATCTCCTTCCCCCAAAAGAATTCAAATGGGCTGTGATTGTGCACAGATAGGAACATTTCCTCAGGTTTTCGTCATTCAATGACATGTTAACAGTCGTAAACAAATTTAAGGAACAGCCATTCTATGCCTACTTCTCAGTACTCAGATCACTGGACCATCTAACAATTGAAATGTGTTCACGATTCGTGTCATGGAAATCTTTGCCCCTGTTGGGGGTGGGGGCTAGGAGTGACAGCTTTTTCAGTTTTGCCTCTGATACAGCAATAGCTCGTCTTTCCACTTTAAAAAAGGAAAGTAATGCCATGGTCACCAGCTATGTTATGTTTTCCTTTTATGTCCTTTCAAGTTTCTCTCCATGCCCGACTTGTTATTTTCTCAGACATCTCAGTGAAACTCCAAAAGGCAGGCGCTAAGTCCCTGCAAAGGCAGCTGGGGATGGAAGCCTGGCCCTCGATCCCGTGAGGACCACCTAACTGGCGGGATCCAAACCCCCACCACCAGCCCTCGGGCCAAGCACAGAGGCCCTTGGCCAAGACACCTGTACCTATTATGAACCGAGGCCGGCCCCTGCATCACACTGGGCATGGTGCTCTCCAGGGCACAGTTGAAGCTGCTTGTCACACACACAGGCTGCGTGGGCCACAGGTCTCCAGGCGGGTAAAGACCTAAGGAAAAAAGCAAGGCCTCTCAGTCTCCCTTCTTCCCTCCAGAAAATGCCCAGCGTCACCCCCACACACTGACCACGTCTGCTGTCCCGACTCTGTTCGGGACATTCTTTCAGAACATGTATCGGAAACAGCGCGCACCGCTTTGACCTTCACTTCAGACGGCGTGCAGCTGTCTCCTGACCCGCGTAACGAGACACTTAAATGACTCAACAAGGACAAGGGGCTCTACTTTCTGCAAGGCCTCAGCAGTGGATGGGTTTACACTCCAGCAGGAAGGGACAGAAGACGACAGAGCACAGCATGGCTGAGGCTCCAGGTGCTGTGATGACGGCCACAGGGGCTTTTAAACAGAGCAGTCGAAGGCCTCACAGAGGAAAGGAATATCTGATCCACCCGAGATGGGAAGGAGGTGAGGAGCGTGCCAATTGTACTCAGTAACCACTATGCCCCACGGACCCGGCCTAGAGCACCTGGCTGGTGTCCGGAGCAAGACACAGGAGCCTCACCTTTCTCTTCTTCCACACCTGCAGGCCCGGCAGGGAGGCTGGGACAGGGAGGGTCTGCATATTGTGGGAGACTGCTCATGCCTCTGGGGACAGAGAGAAAATGAAGACTGATGATTGTTTCTGTACAAGGAAACACTGGATTTGTATAACCAAGTCTGATTGAATTTTTACATGGATTCTTCTCCCAAGAAAAATACGTACTAGAGACAAAATGGTACACAGCCCAGAAAGGGCTGAGGAATATTAAATTCCCAAGATCCAGCGAGGTCTTCCTTTAATAAGCAGCCATGACACCACTCGACCTCAGGTCACTATGGTTGTCGACGGTTTCCTCCCTGCCTGCCACCAGCTGGCAGTGGGCCTGGGCCCCCAGCTCGCTCTCTTCCAGTAAGAAAAACAGTTCTTACATGGCCTTCCTTGTACCTGGCTGAGCTTTTTTTCCCACCAACTCACCAATTTAATTTTAATGCCATCCTCTCCTCTCGGAACGTGGCTGATGCCTTAAGAAAACCAAGTCCCTTTCTCCTGCTGAAACCCTTCCTCCTGCACACCCTCCTCTCCCCCGCAGTGAAAGGTGCCAGCTGATTCTGTCCGAGGCTCCCGAGGCACCATTCGGAGGGACTGCCAACATTTCCCATCTACCAGGCTACCAACGCCCAGCTTTATCGCAAACCCCAGCAAAAGGGCAATGATGCCCATCCCTCCAGTAAGTACAGTTTCTTGCTTGTGCTCCCAGGAGGGAGGCTTTCTAATGTGGTCACGTTGCAGAGAGGACCTGCGAGACCAGACACACCCCGACAGGGGCCGTGTTCACACGGATGAATCCTGCTTTTCTCCGAATCCCTTGTACGATCAAATTGTGTGTGCTTGCACCCTTGCAAAGCTCTCACACTTTCAGTGGCAGAACCGGGTACAAGGAAGAAGCACGCGGGCAGGAGAAGCGGCGCATGAGACTGAAACTCACGTGGGGCTGCAGATGCTACGGCAAAGGTTCAGGGAGATGGGCGTGTCCGCGGGGAAGTCGCTCTGTGGCATGCGGTCTCCTGCGGAAACGCAAAAAGTCGTCATGAGTTTTACAAACATGTCAACGGCGTGATGCGCTATGATGCACACGGTTAGAGTCATTAGCCCCGAATGGGTGACTCATTTCCCACTTTAAACCGATAAGTCGCACATCCAGTGACGTGATTTTTAAAACGTCTTTGATAATTTATCTTTTCATTGGAAACATAAATAAAACCTAACATTTAAGTTTATGCATTTTGGCTTGATAATGTAATTATGGAGAAAAAGCTGAAACCATGAATATTATGGAACATTTAAAGGTGATTTTTCTGAGAAAAATTTTGCTACATAAATAGACCCCTCTAGTTTAAAAAAGCAACGTGTTCATTGTAGGAAATCTATAAAAATAAACAAAAGTTTAAAAAACAAAAATATAAGACACCTATATAACATTATCAACATTTAGGGACAGTGTTCACAATCCCTTTTCTGTGCTCACACATGTATAAAATTGAGGTCACATCTCACACATACTTCGCCTCGTCGGTCTTTTACAGCATTAATTACATTGAGGACACTTTCCTGACACTACACAACCCTCAAACTTCTCTCGTCCTTCTGCCAGCCTTTTCCCTCTAAGGAAAGCTACACTTCTATTTTGTGTTACTGTGAAGCACTGAATTTGAAAAAACCTTGCATTAGCATCACTGGGCAAACTGTCTTCAGCAGTGGATGGAGCTGTGTTTAGGGCCAGCTGTGGAAACCAAGCTTCCTCTGGCCAAGAAAACCGGCCCTGCAGTCGAGAAAACGTGGGGAGCCTGCCTTCACCCATGCCCCTGTGCTCTCAGGGGCAGGACTGGGGTGTTTCTTGAGAATATCTTATCTTCTTATGCGCTGTATGTAGTACTCAACAGATTACAGTGAATCTCAGTGGTACTAAAATTTTATGGAGATTATGAGGATGATAATAACTCACAAGGCTCCTAGGGAAGGCAGGAACCTGATAATTGTTTTTAAAGGCCAAGAAACACGGACTGAAATCACATGGGATACTTTGTCTAGGTTTACATGGCTAGTGCCCTGGGCTCTCGACAAGACCTTTCATAGGTCTCGTTGCTGGTAGGAGAGGCCAGTGTAGGTCTGCCCTCAGGACCCACCGGCTGGCAGGAAATGCTGAGGGCCCGCCACGGGCTTCTTGTCCCCGTCGGAGCTGCTGCTGCTGCTCCAGCTGCCCCAGCTGCCCCGGCTGGCGCGCACACTGCCCGAGGAGCTGCCGCAGTCCGAGCTGGAATCGGAGCACGCCTTCTCCGCACGCTTCTTCCCAGGCTTCTGGAAGTAACCCTCTGCGGGAAGGAAGAGAGGAGAGCTGTCACTGCAGTTTCACCTTGATGCCATTTCCGATCAAAGGAGAGAGGTGACATTCTGAAGACAGCAAGGCTCGACTTCAGGATCAGCTAACTCCGCTCATTTAATGAGAAGAAAGAAGTGAACTGAAACTAACGACGGGACTTTGGGGAACAGCGGTGATGAGCTGGGTCTCCTCTCCCTCTGACAGGCAATGAAACCCGTTGGGGGCTTATTTGGTCCATACCAATGATAACCTTGACCCCAAAATAACAAACACTTCTATCAGCAAAACTGAGGCTAGCCCTGGCTGGGTAGCTCAGTGCATCGTCCTCACACGCCAAGGTTGCGGGTTCAATTCCCGGTCAGGGCACGCACAAGAAGCAACCAATGAATGCATAAATAAGAGGACAAACAAACCGATTGTCCCTTCCACCCTCTCTCTCTCTCATCAATCAAACACAAAATTAAAAAAAGAGGCTAGTTTATTGGACCGGAGATTTGTAGGTAATTCCCCCCACCACCACCTCTTTTTAATGAAGATATCCACTAAGAACTTCAAAGTGTTATTTACGTTTGGGTGGGGAGAACCTCCCATAAGATCAAAGAGCAACACACGTGTCTAGGGAATGAACAACAGACAAAGACAGACACCCACTAACCCGGCCAGCCTGTGTGCGCTGGCCTGGGCATGTGTCTAGGAAGGTGGGGGATGGCTGGTGGGATTACACTCCCCCCACCCTGTACTCCATCTGTCCCACCAACTTCAGTGGCCCTTTAGCCTCCAGCTCTGCCCTAACCTGGACCTAGCACTGGGTGCCTCTGCCTCCCACTCCCAGGGACATGCCCAGCAGCCCTTGGGTGGCACAGTGGCCTGACTCTGCAGGGACCACCTGGCTCAGGTTTGTGAGAACGGCTACCATTCTAACCTTCAGCAGGCTGCGTGAGGACATCTGAGGATGGCCAGATTTCAGGCAGGTGGGAGGGAGAAGGGGCAACACTAGAGGCCTGTCTAGGCTTAAGAGAATCTTAGCTTTCTAGTATTATCCTGACAGGTTTCCATACGGGCTTCAGTGAGCTGAGCTGCCTGGAAAGTGATAATCTCATCCAGATGCCATTCCTCCCCCACGGGATATTTCCTTGAGGGCACAAAAGTCCCCCGCAGCACCACTGGCAGCTCAGTAGGGTCCACACCTGCGTCTCTCTGTGCCGCAGGGGAGCCTCTTCCAGTGCTGGCCTCGGTCTTACACGTCTCCCCAGAGCCTTCCTGTGGACACCAGCTTCTGACATCGATGGCACGGCTCAGCTCCGACCTTTCAAACTCACCGCACACAAGTTTTAGCTCACTCTGTTCAGAAGGCCTGGAAGAGCCACAGAAAGTCACATTTGCGTGTTATACATACATACGTGCATACTGCTTTCCAGGAGACTGACTACAGGTGAAAATATGAATAGAGAACACCCTGAGACCTCTTCCCTTTGGGTGTGATGGAAGATGATGAGTAAAGGAAAGATATCCAGAAGAAAAAGATTCTGCTGTGTTGGAACTAGAACTGATTTGGAGGCCACTTAGTCTATTTTTGCATTTTACAGTAAGAAGACCGAAACCTCACAGGTTCCATGAGTCACTCGGGGCCAACTAGTAAGCGGCCAAGTCCAGGGCCAGAGTCCAAGACTCTTGGCTTGTCTTCCTTGGTGTCTGGGGGCGGGTGCTGAGCATTTGGTGGGCGTTCTTCTTAATTGCTCATCCAGCCAACATGTACTAAGGGCCAACCATGTGCCGGGTGTTCTTAGAAAACACGCGATGCCTAAAACAATAGAATTCTTCCCCCAAAGAGTTTATGGTCCATTAGTAACCCCTTTCCAACTAGACCATGAACTCCTTTAGGGAAGAACTGTCACGCAATTTTGTAAATGGCCACATGTGCAGAGGATGCTACGGGATACCTAGGTGATTATTTCACACGGCCCAATTTCAGTCCTCATGTTAGGTTTGTGCGTGGCAGTTAAGAAGACCCAACCTGTGAGAAGCGGCACCCAATTTCACTGCTTTCCGACCGCTCAAGGTGAAGAGGAAATAGACAGAAGCAGGAAACAGACAAGCCAACGGCCACCTACTTCTTAAGCATCTTATTCTCAAAACTTCCTGATTATGCTCCCGATTCCACGATCCTTGAAAGCTATATTTTAAGTTGTTTCTTCAACATGTCAGAAATCTGCTTTCAAGTATATATAACATTTAATTGGTGAAATTCCACTCTTAATATAAGGTGTAACCTTCCTTTCTATAGGACATGGCATTGCAGCTTTCAGTCAATTTAGCCTAAATATTTTCAGCCTGTATCAGGATAACTAGCCATCCACAATTAGTATTCAGCATTAATAACAAACTGACAAAGAGTTTACTTCTTTTTTCCGTATTTGCATTTTACTGATTGCTGGACCTGAGCCGGACGAGTACCAGAGCCTGAAGACCCCTCGGAGTTGCCCACCAGTCTCTGCAGAGTGCACATGAGACTGGCTGGGGAGCGTGTCACGATGCTGAGTCACAGAGTCTGAGCTCCAGATGTGGCCTCCTGGGGACCCAGGGGCAGACACTGCAGCCAGCACCACACGCTTCCCATCGCGGTCCTGGCCACAGTGCGGGCTGTCTGCCCACATTTCCCTTCCAGTAACAAGTGGAAAGGCAGCAAGGTAGAACCCTGGCCCCGGGCAAATCTAGAGCCGCTGGAGAACAAGTGGACAGAGGCACATTTAAGTACCTAGCTAGGCTCCCAAGAGAGAGAAATCCCCAGATGCCAGGACTCAGGAGAAACAGCCAGGGGGCGAGGATGGAGGGATTACTTGGCAGGAACAGGCTTAATGTCCAGGGCTTGGGTTTTAGCACCCAGACAGTAGCCTCCAGGAGTCAGGGAGCTGGGGCTAAGTCTCCTAAACTGGGGCCCTGGAAGGGGACCCTGTCAGTGCAAGGGACACCTGGAAAGCTCCTCTGCACAGGGAGTCGAGATCCTGCTGGAGGAGGATCTCGACTCGGGCATGCATCGAGTATGAGAAATCAACCTTCAGAGACTAGCCCCTGGAGTCAGAGTGTACACGCTACTGACCTTGGTACATAAGATAGATTTAAAGAATATTTCTGGAAACATGGAAATACGGGATTCCCAGAGAAACACTGTCAGCCCCTTCCTTTTACTGATAGGAAAAGCAAAGCTCAGGGAGATTAAGTGTCCCGAGGTAGCAGGGCTACCACGGGGGGTGGGGGGGGGGGGGGGGGTAGCCACCAGCCTGGATCTGACGCTGGCTCCGGGGCTTTCAGCAACTGCGCGATGTCTGGGCGCCCCCTCCCCGCAGATTCCACAGGACAGACCCTCGGCTGCCCTGGGTGGCAGCCACCCCCCTTGCTGTGGCAGGTCCTGGCATGGAGCCCGACTTAGGCTTTTCCTCTAAAACCTCCCACAGCTTTTAGCATTTTGTAAAGTAAAAATCTGAAAAATCTGTGCACTTGAAGGGATGCTTAACAAAATAAATGAAAACACAACCAGAAAATATTAATACATAAAGTTTAAGAGCATTGATCTCAATAACACATAAATGTTCTTAAAATCAACATGGATGGAAGAAGGCAAAATGCACAGACAGAGACAACAGCATGGCGACAGCCAGAGGGAAAGGGGGTGCGGGAGGGGGAAGAGGGCAGTGTGGGGAGAGTGGGGACGGACAGAGGCTTTGCTGGGGGTGACGGGCGCACGACGCAGTGGGCTGATGAGGTGCGGCTGAGTTGCACACTTGAAACCTGTGTGGGTTTCGTGAACCGGTGTCACCCCGATAAATTCAATGAAAGAAAAGGAACATTTATCTCAAAATACGAACATCTACAGTCTCACATTATTTGTAGCCAAAATAACAAAAATAAGTTTAAAAGGTAAGAGCTAAATGCAAATTTTAGAGTAAAAAAATAGATCGAAATCTTCGAGGAATTATAAAAATTACAAACCTCAAGACCTGAGCAGCTCCCCTTTTCTTGTTTTTTCTACAAGTTCGATTTTTATTCCAATTTAAATTTTGTAAATTCCCTTCTTTTTTCTCCTGAAGCTTCTTCTTCCTATAAGAATCTTCTTGCTAAAGAGAGAGAGACAGAGACAGAGAGAGAGAGAAACCTAGTTGAGGCTTAAACTGACTAAATATATTAATACATTTAAAAACACTCTGTGATTTTTTTAAAGGATTTTGCATAGAAAAGTTTGGTCAGGTTAATCTGGAAAAGTAAGGGGGGGGTCTATTATTTTTTAAAATAAACTTTTGAAGACCAATTCTATATGGATTTCAGAATGTTCAAACACTGGCGAAAACTGAGACATAGATTTCCCAAACTCTTGTTTGTTTTCATTTTCCTTCTCTCTCTATATCCCTCAACCCACGCAAAGAGAAAAAGAAAATGTTGCCTATAAAATCCCTAAGGGGTGAAAAAGGAAAAACATCTGTTAGCGATTTATGGTCAGCTGCTGTTAACTTTGGCAGCAAAAAACCCTCCAGCCTTCACCTGTTCATCTGGAATGTGCAATTCACATGAGTCACCACTGAAGGGAGATCACGTAAAAGCCCGACTGAGGGGTGATTTGTGTGTTCATATTTCTGTGTGCTTACAGACGCACTTCAGGAGACCAGCCAAATCTCCAGAGAATGCTCCAAACTGGTTTAAGCTTTTTAAGTAAATAAAGCAGGAATATGCTGGATGTTTTTCAAATGTGGTTCTGAAAAAACTTAATTGAGCATGAGATACACACACAACTGACCCCTGACAATGCAGGAGTTAGGGTTGCCGACTCCTCCCCCCATGCAGTCGCAAATCCACATATAACTTTTTTAAAAAGTATTCAGTATAATATATTTAGCTTACCTGGGTTTACAAAGAATAAGTTCATATTATCGCTGTTACAAAATTTGTCAGCACAAAATCGCTTGGGATAATGACTGGCAATGCATATTTCATGGGTAATCTAAACATAATTGTTAAAACTTTTAACTCCCCAAAATTTAACTACTAAGAGCCTACCGTTGACTGGAAGCCTTACCAATAATATAAACAGCTGATTAACACATTATTTTGTGTGTTGTATGCATTCTTACAAAAAAATGAGCTAGAGGAAACAAAATGTTACGAAGAAAAATCATAAGGAAGAGAAAATAACATTTACAGTATTCATTGCAAAGAAAGATCCATATATAATTGGACCCACGCAGTTCAAACCCGAGTTGTTTAAGGATCAACTGGACATTTTATATGTATGTAAAAATCATAGATTTTGAATATATAACATTTCTTCATTTAGGTTTTTCCTCTTTTAAATGTTAGGCATAGTCTATTAACAGGCCCAGAGAAAGGGGGATCCCCTTGTCCTTTAAAATTTTACAGTAACTTGTGTGTTTACTGTCTTCTAATACTTAAGTCTCTCTTCCTTCCCCCACGCAGCCCACTCAAGCAAAGGCACCGCGGGGGCGGGGATGGGGGGGGTTGGGGCTCACACACTGAGACCCCAGGGCTCTTAAGGAGGAAACCGCCTTCCCAAGGACCTCACAGAAGCCAATCCCCTAGCTAGCTCTTCCTGCTGACCTCAGGATTCACATTTCACAAAGAGCAATGATGGGCTAATTTTACCTTCTTTTTTCAGGAGGTTGGTCCAGAAATCAGAGTGGGAATCCATGAGGTTCTAACATATACCTGGCTACCTCACACAGGACTTGGAAGAAAAAAAACGTCACTGATGCCTGCATGTTACACCTGGGGTGTTGAGAGCCTCATGTACCAATTAAAGCGAAATGCTTACTACAATAAACTCTACAAGTAAATGAAATGGTAACTGTGTATGTGGTGGCATTATGGGATTTGTTCTCTTTATACTCCTTTATTTGTCCCCCAATAAATATATATTAACTTTGTTTGTGATTCTGAAGCCATTTTTAAAACAGGACAAGTTAAACACACAGCGCTGTATTCTATAGGACCTTGTGCTGATTGCTTAAGTTTGATACTGAACAGACATTAAAGACATCTGATCAGAGACAAATAAAAGCAAATAAAAATAAAAGGGAAGGGCAAACAAATAAAACATGGGACACATATAATTAATAGCTTCACACATGTTCTTATAGAAAATAAGAAAAAACACTAGCATTCAATGGAAACGTAGGCAAAGAACAAGAAATACAAATTCACAGGAGAGAAAAAACTGAAAAAATGAAACGTTCATCAAAATGTTTAATAGTAAGGTATGCTTTTAGGAAAGGCACATTTGGGCCAGCTTACATCTCGTCTTCCCACTTTCGTTTTTAAAAACTCCAGCGTGTTTACGCTGCCCGTTTGCGCCTGCAAACGCCAGGCCAGGGCTGGGGAGGGCAGGGAGTCGGGCAGGGTGGCGCTGACAGCGCCTGTCTCTGAGCAGGTTAGACATTCACTCCTCAGTGAATGAAAAACTTATTTAAAAAATTTCACTGTAGGACTTTGGATGATTTTTCACTTGCGTGTTCGGAATTCTACACAAAATGAAATGAAGGAAGATGCTCACTTTTCCCTATTAAGAAAAGTCCATTCAAATGAAAAACACAATCGTTCACCTATCAGGACCAAACAAGATTTTGCCAAAAACGAAAGCAAACAAACAAAAATGGTGCCGCCGAGCACAGAGTGAAAGCAGCTTCCTGCATGCTCATGCGTCAGGCGTGGGGGCGTGGGGACGGAAACTGCCACCACCACCTTCCTGGACAGCAACCTGCCTGCACACATGAGGAGCCTCAGCTGGTGCTCTCATTCGAATTGCAGAAAGCAACAAGGAATGCTCAGGTACATGGGGAAGATTCTAGAACAAAACAGTTCACTATGGTGTTATTTGTGGAAATAAGAAGCTGCAGACAACGTCACATCCACCTGCAGGGGAATGGTTTAGATCACGGCGTAGTTAAATGATGGGGTGTTACGTACCCACTGAAAACAAAGCTCCCCATTCATTTCTAACACGAGAATTTTTAGAATTACAACATTATGACAAAGCTACATAAACACAATAATGACCCTGAGTTTTTATAAACTTGCAAAGAAAAGCAGAATTCAGAAGAATGTGAAAAGTGGCTCATTTTGGATAGATCTTTTCCTCCCATCTCCATGTTCCTATAATAATCACGAATTCCTTTACTAAGGAAAAAAAAATCTGCTTAAAAGAAAATAAACAGCCACACCCACGGTCAAAATTTTGTCTGTGGTTCCCAAATCTGGGGTTCAACCTTCTTTGCCAATAAATCTAGAGGAATGTTCCCCATGTACTACACAGATTTATATAGCTTTCTAAGCTGCAAAATTAGGCTCCAAGAATGTTCTAGAAAAACAAACATTGAGCGATGCACTTGGGAATGTGTTTATTGAGAACGGTTTTCTCCAAATCAACAATGAAATGGAAAGCACACTCACACAGGGTTCTAAAGGCCAGTCCTACAAAACTGGGAGTGAGTCACGGAGCCAGCAAAGAAGTGACAGGCGGCAGCCCTGACACTGCACCAGAAAATCCACCTTGGCTGATTCCGTGGGCAGCCTTGACCCACAGAGCACAGCCTGAGTCCCCCAGATCCCTGACTCGCTGCATCCTGACTGTCGAGCCGGTTGCCACCATTCATTCGGTGCAGATGTCTGCCTCACACAGGCTCGTGGGCCAGAAAAGGAACACAGGCAATGCCTGGGACCCAATGCAAGAAATGTCTGAGCTCCAGGGCAAGAGAGAAAAGCCAAAAGATAACTAACTTGAATAAATTAAGAAAACTGCCATAACCAAGGGCACAGTGTAGAAAGCTAGCCTGGCCCTAGAGCTGAGAGCTGAGTTGGCGGGGAGGGGATGGTGCCCTCACGGGTGGCAGATGAATGCCAGCAACAGCATCTCATGGCACTGTTTCTCTGGGCCACCTCCTCCTTACAGCCCTCAAACCACAGGGACCTGGAATGACTAGTCCCAATTGCTCCACCCAGCACACAAGACTGCGGGGCTGTGAAGTCAGCACATCTCAGCCTTGGTTTCTATCTCATTGCAGGGCAGCATCCAGGCCTCCCATTCCTGACTACCACCATCCCTCCTATCCCCAAGCCCACGACTCTCTGCTCCTGCAGGCGTGCCCTGTCTTCATTGCTTGGTGGAACTTTACTCTGATTTATCAACCCAGCTCTTCCCTCACAGCGGGAAAATTTTCTTCTATGACATCTCCAAATGCTTGTCTGATCCACTTGGTGGGCCATGTGCTTAGACAGCTCCTATTCCAATGTTGGACTGTTTTTGTCCTTCTCTGTCTCTGTATCTCTCATCATCTTTCCTCCCGATGTTTCAGTCTCTTAATTTTTTCCTTCACCTTCACTCTCATGAACTCAAACCCTTTCCTTCAGGTTGATTATTCAATTTTCAGCCATTGCATATGTGATGTAATGTCTTCACTTATTTACTTAGCTTTGATATGTCTTTTAACCTCATCCTAGGATATTAGTTTGCATTTAGAAGCTCTTATTTTATTGAATTCAGTCTATAGTGTGAAGGACTCTCTGGGCTTCCTTCAGGTCTCTGGGCGTGTTTTCTCCTACATCGGGCCCTTCATCTGCCTTGTTTGCTCTACTCCTTCCATTCATTTTTACTATAGTGTATTTGCA
Source organism: Macrotus californicus (assembly GCA_007922815.1). Lineage (NCBI taxonomy): Eukaryota > Metazoa > Chordata > Mammalia > Chiroptera > Phyllostomidae > Macrotus > Macrotus californicus. The sequence continues at coordinate 36,013 of VMDR010004467.1, forward strand.
CAGTTAAAACGCCATTTTCTTCACTGTGTTTGTGCCAATACACAGATAGCTCTGTTCTATGTACAAATAGGTAAATTCTCCTAAAAACCTTTCCCACGTTTATCTGGACCTTTTTGTTTCCCCCCATGAGATAAAGGGCTGGGCTCTGCTTTGCAGACACCTTTGAGTGGCCTGCACTGGGCAGAAGGTAAAGAGCTAGCTGGACAGCATGTCAGCTTCACTGTCTCTTCTGGTCCCCGAACTACAGGGTCCAGCACAAATAACGCCCCTTTTTATTACAAAATCTTTTAGTACAAAATCATAAGTATGTAATTCTGTAACATAACAATATCACACTCAAGCACACCACATGGCATTTTAGGTGAAATGTTCAAATTAAAACTATAAATTATTACACCCATATTATTACCCTATCACACACCAGCGGGTGTTAACTTCTGCCGGACGCTGTGAAAAGGCATCCCTCCTTGTGGATTCTGGCTAGTGCTTTTCAGTAAGATTACGCCCTAAAAAATGATACTGGGTGACAGGTGGAGAGAAAGGGCATGTGCTCTTGTTCCACTCCTTCCATCTTTGCCCAGGAGTTAACCTGTTTGCTTAAGAACAGCTTCTCTTGAGAGTAAACACTATCTGTCTGACGTCCCTAAAAACTATTTCAGCATCTCCTGTATGATTAGAAGATACATAAGACTTTCTGAATACACCCAACTCACCAATTATCAATGTTAACTACCTTTTTTAAAAAGTACGACACAGTTATTACACAGATATTTGCACTGTAAGCCCCCAAAACGGGGTTTGTTCTAATAGGCAGGAAGAAAAAAGAGTACAGACCTCAACAGAAGGTATGTGCTGTTTCTCGGAACACGTGTCTTCTTTAGATGCTCTGTGGATCTTCTTTTCTGAGGAAGACTTTGTGTCAAGCTTTTTCAAAGTTTCACAACTGTCTACTTCATTCTTGGCAGGCACTTGCTGGGTATTTCCTTGAATAAATAAAAACGATTCAATTTCTAGCTAATTATTCCCGTTCATATTCCCCATAGTTAAGTGTCTTTCCTATACCACACACAGTCTTATTCAATGAGATTCAGACTTAAGGCCTGGTTTTGACCTCCACAAGGCTCTAGGAATGTATTTTGTTTACAGGTAGAAATGCCCTTATATTCCGAGTGCTGTGATCAGCCTTTAAGAAAGGACAAGGGGAAACAGGGAAAGGCACGGCATCATTCACAAGGGCAGCATTCATAAAAGTCAGAAGACACAAACAACCCAAATGTCAGCGGACAGATACACGGATAAACAAAATGTAGTGCACGTATAACGGAAGAGCATTCGGCCTCAGAAAGAAAGGCTTCCTTGTGCAACAACGTGAATATACTTCACACCCCTGAACTGCGCACGCAGAAATGGTGAAGGTGGGAGAAAAAGGGACGCAGTTCTGACACAGGACCCAACACGGATGAACCCGGCAGACGTCGCGCTAAGTGAGATAAGCCAGACACGAAAGGACCAAGGTTCCATGACCTACTCGTTGTGGGACCTGGCGCCAACACCTCATGGAGATAAAAATTAGAATGCCGGCTAGCAGGGGCGGGGGGAGGGGTGCAGTGTGGGTCATCGTTGTCCCATTTATCCCCATGGGTATAGAGGTTCTGTTTGGGATGATGAAAAAGTTCTGAAATAGGACATGGTGATGACGTAAACAAGGTGAATGCTCTTAATGCCCTGAGCTTTATCATTTAAAATGGTCAATTTTATGTTACGCACATTTTCCCACAATTTTTTAAAAAGCTGGGGGAAGGAGACAGGGGGGTAAAGACTTGAGCTCTGGTCACGACTCAGCCACTAACTAGTTTTATGATCAAGTCAGTCTCAAGCTGCCAGAGCTTCAGTCTCCTCACTTACGAAACGAAGAGAGCGCCTGACCTGCCGACCTGAACCGACTGTCGAAAAGACACAACCAGAGCAGATACAACGGGCCGCCATCAAACCACACGTGCTCCTCCAGGGCAGGTCCTCCCACAGGGAGTGCCCACCCGCCCCGGGGGCAGCGGCCAGAAGTTGAGAGAGGAGCAGCAGACGGGTCCTACGACCCAGGGCTGGTGTTGGCAGAAACCTCATCTGAAAACATAATTTCCCCATTTCCTGAAGTGCATTTCTTCTTCTATTGTTTACTTCAAAAAAAATTTTTATCGACTTCAACTCTACCCCCTACCTGGCCTCAAGTATTGTAACATGAAACAAAGCATTTCAATACCTTCTTTTTTCTTTATCTGAGATTCTCTGATAACTTTGCCACCTGAGACAGATTCAGGCGACCACAGTGACAAAATTTCACAGCGAAGCAGGCTGCGGGGTCCAGGGCGAGAACGCCCAACGAGAGGTCAGCAGAGGCTGCAGGCCACCCCGCCACGGGGCCTGGGGCAGGGCCCCGTCTCACCCACAAAATGAAAGGAATGAAATGAAAACCAATCCTTCTGATTCTGGAAATCCTTTTTGTGTTTTTTTTTGTATTGATTCTGAAACTCTGAAGCTACAAGTTAAACTTGCTCAAAGCAAGATACATACATTTTTAAAAGAACAAATATATAAGGTAAGCATACTTTTGTTAACAAAGATATTATAGAAATGTTTACCTAGCTACAAAAATGCTGGGAAGCGTGAATTCCTCTAGGACACAGACTGGGTGTCAGACACCCACAGAGGAAAACAATGTATTTGCCAAGAGCAAAAGAGACAAGGTCCAGAGCAGAAAAGAAGATAATAAAGACATCGTTTTGGATGCCTGAAGCCATGTGTATGACACAGAATACAGACACTCTTCAAAACACATGTGCCATTACTTTCCTCGAGTCTTAATTCACAAGGAAATGGATTTCCGTAAATTTTCTTCAGGCCAAGAATAGCACGAAAATGTTAGTCATCAAAGTTTCTTAGGAAAGATCCAAATGTAATATTCCACCCTAACCTACCCCCCAAAAATGGTAAAGCAGAGACTCTCAGGAAATTAATAATACCTTCTCTAGGGCCAAGAACAGGACAATCGGATGAATTCTAAAAGCAAGCTCTTCATTAATTCTTTGAGCAATTCTAACATGACAATAGGAAAGAATTTAGAAATACCGTGAGTGCACATTGCGCTTAAAAAATGGAGCCAATCCACGGTATCGTATCCAGCATGCCTACTCTAGGCACGCACACAACTTTCTTACATTTACCTCACACAGTAAGAGTGTTTGAGCCACAAAGATAAAAAAAACAAATAGAACAAGGAACAAGTAAACTCAACAAAATAACTGCTTAAAGCTGTACTGCAGCAAAATCTAACCATTCCGTGTATTTGGAGTAAACTCCTAGATTCTCACCTCACTTCAAGATATTAGTGTCTGTCAGGAAGTGAGACTATTTTTTGCACGACTAATATTTCACAAGTTTTGAAGGCACCCAATTCAGTGAAAACTCCCGTGTTAATTTCAAGGCTTAGGGTATTACTAAATTTAAAAGTTTATTATCCTTGACATTATTATAAGCAGAAAGCAGTAATACAATTTGCTGCCTAGTCCACTGCCTAGTCCATAGTGCCGAGGCCAGCAGCAGTTTACCCTTAATTCTAAAGCTGTGCAATTCTGATCCCACCATTAGAAAATAGAAGTTATAAACATTTGGAAAGAGACACATTTCAAAGTTCATTCACATCACACAGAAAGCCCTGCTCTTATCAGGTGGTCAAAAGATGCTGGAACATGGAAGAAGTGTTCGAAAACATGCAGCTGTTTCCCAGCGGTTTGACAAGATGAGGCCAAAAAACGCGAGTGTGTGGAAACAGAGCCCTGGAGAATCTGTCAACAGACTTCATTTCTTTCGGGGACTTTAATTTCTGACTTACTATGGGCCTCTCGGAAGGAGGCCAGAGAAAAGGGGGAGGAAAGGGACGGCACACGTTTTCTGTTCTTCAGAAAATACTGTTTCCTAACACCACCACCACCACCGACAAGAATGAGCTTGCAGCCAGAGCCGTTTACATACACCTTGGAACACTTCGTTTTCACACGGTGAGTTACTCAGGGGAAACAAACGAAAAAGCTCCATCAGGTGAAGTCACAATTCTCCCGGTGCCCGTGGGAGGGAGCTCTGGGAGGTTGAGAAAGGCACTGTGGGCCCTTGCAGGAGAGAGCGTGCCCTGCCCTTCCCCACGCCCAAGGGCAGTGAGTGGATCACTGGACTTGTTTCCAGGGATGTGTGTGCACTTTGGGAGAGAGGGCTGGAATGTGGCAGACACACTCACTGGCTGCCAGTGAGTGAATGTCCGTTCCCAAGAGGGTCCCCAACCATGAGGCAGGCTAAGCTCAGCGGGCAAGACTGAAGATGTTTTCTCCAGATCCCAGAAAGGATCTTCTTACAGACACGGCAGCCCTGGCTGGGGAGCTCCGTTGGTTAGAGCCGTGTCCCGGCGCACCAAGGGTGTCAGTCCCATCCCGTCACCATGTCCCGGCGCACCAAGGGTGTCAGTCCCATCCTGTCACCATGTCCCGGTGCACCAAGGGTGTCAGTCCCATCCCGTCAGGGTGCATACAAGAATCAACCACTGAATGCATCAGTAAGTGGAACAACAAACCAATGTCTCTCTCTCTCTCTCTCTCTGTCTCTCTCCCCTCCCCCACTAAAATCAATAAATAAAAAAGAACTTTGTTTAAAAAATATGGAGACAGCAGCATGCTTTTCACAAAGTGAAATACTTAAAAAAGAACTGACGTCCAATGTTGGAAGTGATAACTTGGAAGGTTCTTCCAAACACGGTTTTCCCATTTTGGGGCAGTCTGCGCCTCACAGATAGATGCCCTCCTGATTATATGCCTCTTCATCATCTGCGAGTTTATTCAATGTTTTCCTTTAAAAGTTGATGCAAGAACCCAAAACCTTTGATATCTCTAAAAAACTCCAAATCCTACTGTCAAACTACAAATTTCTTCCCCTAGATTTCTCAGTCTGTTCTTATTTTTAAAGTTTTCAATTCATTAAAATGTCTCAACTGTAAATGTAGGGAGGCAATTTGTTTACTTTTAACCTGTTTGACATTCCCTAGAAGAGTGATGTGAACAGAACAAAGTCACATCCATGAGTGGATTTCCCTGGGAGGAACCTCCTGCTCACGCGTTAACTCTGGAGTGGAGCACAGTGCGGCGGAGCGGCACCTTGGATCGGCGGGCACACACGCGGTGAGAGGCCAAAGCTCCTTCATTGGCTCGCATTTGATCTGATGAACCATCACCCTGATACCAGCGAACATGCTGCTGCTCCAGCACAAAAAAAGTTTTAAAAAACTTCTTGTAGCAAAAAATGTGTTTCCATTTAAAGCAATGGGAACATACCAGTTATCTGCACAGGTCGGAAAGATTCTGGGCAGATCTGCCATCTGGGAAGATATGAGCAAACCCTACGTTGCTAGACGCTCATCTCAAATTTACTCACACCTGCTGAAGCGTTACCACGTTACATGGTCATCTAGGCTCAGCTCTCGGCACTGACCACCAAGTTTTGGACAGGGGGAGCTTGAAGCACAAGTGCAGATCCTCTGACCCACTCTGGCTGTCCACTGCTGGTCCACTTCTGAACATTTACACCACCTCAAAGTATTGTGATGCAGCCGAAAGCCCCTCCCCACCTGCCCATCCACAGTGCCACAGCCCCTGCATTTCACAGGCACATTCGTCCAGACATGTGAAGGGCACCACAGACCACGGAAGCGGCACAATCCCTTCAAACTGGGATTTCGTAAAGTCAGCCCATGTCAGATGTGCTCAGGCCTAAATGGCAGACGGAAGCAAGAGGAAGGCCCAGCTGCACTCACCCCACACTTTTACCTTTCACAGGAGTTTTGTGGTCTGGGCCCTCGAGTGTCTGGGACAGAAACGGAACCTGGGGCATCCCACCTGCCCCACCATAAATCACTGTCCGAGAAGCTGCTCTATGACTTTGTTGAAAGGTCTGGTGGAGTACATTGTCCAGAGGGTGCACTCACATGCCAGAGGGAGAGGACACAGGGGACAGTGCTGACCCTGCAACCAGCAGTCCACTTCGACCATGAGCACTGTTGCCATGAAAACAGTACAAACAGGATGGAAGAAGGTGTACCTGGAACACAGGTGCCCCAACCATGTCTCTCTCTGAGGACTCCAGTTTTCTTTTAAATGAGAGATGTCCATGTATGGAACACTTCGCATTCAGCTGGGGTGTTTTACTGAATGCATTAAGCTCACTGGAATTAGCCAATCCATAATATTTCTGTACCTTCTCCACAGTATCAAGGAGTGAAAAATATAAAGTTATTTATATATAGATGCCTCATACAAGATCAAGGTAACTGATATTTCCAGATTAAAATGAGTCAAAAATCTGACTTTCAACAGATACAAAAATGTGCACATTAAAATGGTGGGGATGGACAAGAAAAATAAACACAGGCTTTTATGCCAGAGGCCAAAGGGATCGGTTAAAGCTCAGTGATAATTTTATATGTAGTTAGTCTTCCTAGTCTAGTCTTGCTCACACTGTCATGGACTGTATTTGCTACATGAGAACATTTGTCTTCTTTTAACCTAGGGACACAGTGAGGGAGGAACCGGGCCAAGGACCATGAGAGGGCAGCAGCTGCTAAACACAGAAAGCTGCTAAGTTTTGTTCACTCAGAAACATTTTATGGGCTGATTGACTTTTGCAAACAGTCTGAGAAGCCACAATAAAAATTAATTAGGAAAAGGTGTCCCTCTCCTCCTGACAGTAAAGTGTGATATTCACATCCCTCTAAGAACATGTACTAAAAAGCAAACTTCTTAGCCATGACATTCTAAAAACTCGGTGCCTTGTCCTAAGCTTTTCATCTAAGAAGCCGTATATTCACACTTACACCTTCGCTAAAGCTTTGCGCATGAACCGAAAATTCAGCGTCCACAAGTAAAACTCAAGTCCCAGGTGCGAACAAACTCCATTTAACCCAGACGGGAAACAAACAGGAGGGAAAGATCATCAAGGAGGATGTAAAGATTACCGTGATTTTTCCTGGAAATTTCTGGCAAGTCTGACTGGTACTGAGGTGAGTTTCTTGGCAAATGATTTTCAGGTAGTTTCTTAGAGGTCTTCAGAGGACCCAGCTCTCGCTCCTTGAGCTCAGCTATGTTTTCTGAAATTTTAATGTCCGTTTCCTTAGGAAACATACATGTCTGTATTCCCTCCTTCATGTGACTCTCCGAAGAAGTGGTATGCACTACAAGTGTGTTTTTCAGTGAGTTTTCTTCTTTATTCAGTAAGTTTTTGGAAAAGGTTAAATTCTTTTGCAGGTTGACATTTATGCCACTTGGATATTTGAGGTTTGTCCAGCTCTCAGCCATTAGATCGGCACACACGTCCTCTTTTGGAGCAGACAGGGAGCCGGCCAGCACTGAGGCCTGTTTGTCCTCAGTGGCCGCGGTGGCACTGCTGGCGATCGATGAGCTGGGTCTGTGCCTGCTGTAATAGACGGAGCACTTATGCTTCTTCTGAGAATGGCCGTAGGTAGCGGGGCTCCTCTTTGCAGCGTTCTGGATCCTGCTTGGTGGACTATTTACTGGAAGGCAGCTTTTCCCTCTGGTTTTATCAGAGGGGCCATAGGTATCGAGAAAGTTCTTGCAATTGCTTCTGAATCAAAGAGGAAACAAATAGTTAACATGAAGCCACACCAAAGAAAACTCTGTCTCTCTGTTTGGCAATCCACAAGAAAGAGGCAGCACTTGGTACTGTGAGTCTGGAGTTCTACCTCGCTTCTTCTAAAGCTCTGGGAGTTCAATAAACTAAGTCCTCACATGAAGTCCATCATACAACAAAAGAAACGTTACAGCTGTCACACCACGGTAAAGAAAGTATAATGAAATGAAGTTGGAATCAAACCTTATATCACCTCAAAACAAAATCAGAAATGAGTGCTATCAAAGGCAAGCAACACCCCCGCCGCCCCCGCACAGCACAAGAATTCTTACTTGTGCGGATGAGAGCTGACGGCATCCACCGGGCCGCCGCTGCTTTGCTGCGAAGAGGAGCTAGCGTTTTGCCTCTGGCGTGTCTTCATGAACTCCATGAGGATGTACTGGGCTTGTTGGAAGGCTATTAAAATCACACCCAGCAGGGACAAACTGAGCAAAAAAGCAGGGAGGTTCATCATTGCATGGTTCGGACAGGCATCAAAACACTGCATTTGTTATAGAACATCAGCAATTGGTTGCAGATAATGTCCAAAGATATGGCATTAAAACTCCGTAAGACATAGAACATCATTCCTGACATTTCATATAGATTTTTTTTTTAAATCTGTTTTTAAAAAATGTGCCTATTTATAAGTCTGACATTTCAATTCAACTTTAAAGATGGTTGCAGGACATAATCACTTCTAAGAGGGTCATTCTAGCCTTCTAATCTCAAAGTTCTACTGCCCCTGAGCCAATGAGAGCCACATTTAGATCTTCTGCCATGACGGCCAATGAGCATGCAGGGCGCACGATTGTCTGGTAGGTCCTATGAAACTCTTACAATTCGTTTCCTGCTATCTTAAAGCTGCCCCATCACTGCTTCCTCTGCTTCATATGTCAGGTTCTCAAGGTGATGTAAACTCCCCTGAACCCATATGCTTTGATAGCCTCTAGGCAATGCCCACGATCACGCAATGGCTGGACGGTCCTCCACTCAGCGAGAGGGGGACAGTGAGGGTGGTGGCAGTTCACCTGACAAAGAAGACTGTCAGCCTCCAAAACGACCCCTCCCAGCTGGGCCCTGGCACGATGTCTGCACACAGAGGCAGCAGGTGATGAGGGAGGGTCACATTGAGAGTGAAGCGAAACTCTAGGTCAGCTGCAGTGACAAGCGTCAGCTCACGAATGACCCAGGAAGAGGTAAAGTCTGGAGTAAACCTGGCAACAGAAGATTCATCTTCATGAACTTTAATTTTAGGCACATTTTAATCATAATACCAAAATGTCTTTACTTGTACAAGATAAACACTTATATAAAAACAACTTAAGATGTTTTACCAATGAAAAAAAAGGCTTTCCACCCTGGCTGGTGTGGCTCAGTGGTTGAGCGCCAGCCTGCGAACCAAAGGGGCACAGGTTCGATTCCCAGTCAGGGCACATGCCTGGGTTGCCGGCCAGGTCCCCAGTAGGGGGCGAGCAAGAGACAACCACACATTGTTGTTTCTCTCCCTCTCTTTCTCCCTCCCTCTTCTCTAATAAAGTAAATAAATAAAATCTTAAAAAAAAAATAAGAAAAAAAGGCTTGCCCCCACACTGGGCATTAAAAACATCACAGAACTTCAACGAGGCTCAAGCTCTGTGCTTACACAATGCTGATGTCACGCGACGTGTTTGGGTGCAGGGAAAACGGATGGCAGTCCAGCACTTCGAATCCATAACCTTGGCAGCTGTACCCATTAATTTTCAGAGACGTAACCGTGACCAGAAGTGGCCCGATATTCTCAACTTTAAAGTTCTTGGTAATAGATAAAATTTGCTTGCTGTCTTTCAGTTCTAGTAAGAACAAAAAGGGACATTTAGTATATATGAACTGCAAGACAGATTTAAAATAATTTTTTGAATCAACAAACCACGTGTACATTATTAAAATGTAAAAGAAAATTCAATGCGAGCTCGAAGCATATCTACCTCATTTCTGGAACAGTTATAGATTTTGTTATACTATCAGAATACAATAAAAATAATCAGTTAAGATTTTTTTCCAGTTAAACAATCTACCTAGGCACCAAAAGTAATGAAAATGTCTTCTTTGTTCTCTTACTCACTAAAGGTTAAGGTTCAAAATTTAGTCTTCTCAGAAACCAAATCATTTGAATTTGCCATGAGGCCCCTGCACTCCTCACCCTGGAGATCCTCGCTCACACTGGACAGGGACCAGGGAAGAGTGTGTGCGTGTACTGCCATGTGAGGCCACCACGGCTACTAGAAACACGCTTCAAAGACCCTACTACGTTAAGAGGAAGTAATTAATTAAATCCTTGCAAATAAATGAGAGCACATTTTGTTTAAAAAAGGAAGAGTTATCTCATTTTTTAAAATATTCCTATAAATTTATAACCCACAATCTAATATTTTCTTTGTTATATGAGCACTAATATTTTATCTGGTTGTATAGTTTTTATATTACTCTTTAATTCTAGGTAAACTCTAAAGGAATCAATAAAGGAATGAATGAGTGAATAGAAAAATGGTGAAAGACTTTGAATGCAAAATGGCTAAGAAATTTTTTCAAAGTTAGTGTTCATTCAGCATAGTTTCCTAAATTTAAAAACAAAAAAGCTCTGGCTGGTGTGGCTTAAAGGACTGAGCACCAGCCAGTGAACTGGAAGGTTGCAGGTTCGATTCCCAGTCAGGGCACACGCCTGTGTTTTGGGCCAGGTCCCCAACTGGGGGTGTGTGAGAGGCAACTCATCGATATTTCTCTCAGCACATGTTTCTCTCCCGCTCTTTCTCCCTCTCTTCCCTGTGTCTCTAAAACCAAATAAATAAAATCTGAAAAAAATCCAATCAAGCATTAAAATACTTGCTACGAATTATCCAATAATTTCACCAACCAGCTTGCTCCATAGAAAACACATTGTTACATTAAAATGCTTTCAGTGTGTTCCTGAAGTTAAAAATAATAATGGGAAAACAAGAATTTTACCAGAAATGCTTTACATCTCTTGTTTGATTTTTTAGTTCCTGAGAAAGTTTTTGAAACTAATATAAGTAATTTAAAAGCACTGAATTGAAATACATGCATAATTCAGAAATTTCTAGTGGAACACTTAAGTAAATGTGTAAATCTTATTGTCTGGTACAATAGCCAGTAAACCCATATAGCCACTTAAATTTAAATTAAAGAACACTTCCATTATTGCAAAAAGTTCCATTGGGCAGCACACCTTTTGTCTTCTCACTGTCATTTGTGATTTTCTAGACTAGGTGACTGATAGCCCAATTAACAGATTCATACTTTTTATCTTATATATCTGACACTACGCCAATAATTTAGCAATTACTTTTCCCCTCTATGTCTATTAAATATATTTACGTTGGCTATTGCTCTCATTGAGTGATTCCAATCCATTTAGGCTCAGACGTTTGTCTGATTTAATCATTTGCAGCGATACAATTAATCTACTATAAACATTTTAGAAGAATCTTCTTATAGAACCCCTTGGCTCCCGGCTTTAGCACCAAGCGGGCCCCGGCAGAGTGCCACACATAGGGACTCACGTCGACGGCAGTCCATCAGCGTGGACTCGGGCACCTTGAATCGGAGCGAACCTCCCGCGCCAGGAAGTCTTCCGCCCACTTTCAGTAACTCGCGCGCTCCAAACCCCTCCACGCCAATCATGTCCATAACAGTCAAGTTATTGCTTTAGTGAAAGGAGATACAAACAAAAAGGCATTACAATAGAGTCACGAGACACTGTGCACTTGAACTTAAAACCTCCTACTTACCAAAAACATTTTTAATGCTTTGAAAAAGAAAGTCAATTTAAATAATGTGGCATCTCCGGCCATCTCACGGGCAATGGAGGTGGCCAAGCCCAGAAGACTTAGAGCTGAATGTGCAAGCAGGAGCGAACAATTGTGATCGTTCTTCAATCTCGGCCCAAGAATGTAAACCCATGTATTTAATAACCAGCCACCAGAGTGGTGATCCCACTTCCAAGAGGAAAAAACTAAAGAAATATACAGGGGGTGGCGGGACCAAGAAACACTAGCAAATACAGACAAATTGATAAAAAGTGTTTACGACACAGTGAATTAAGGAGTTTTCGCAGTAATTGGACTGTAAGAAATTCTGCTTTAGGAATAATTCTAGAAGTCAAATCCTACTGTTCACTGAACCAAAGATTTAAAATATCATCCCACAAATAACTTCTATCTACTCAAGTTCTTATTAGTCAAACAGTAATTCAGACTAGCTTCTGCCTTTTCAGTAGCTGCAGTCTGGATTCCTAGGTTGCCAAAGTTAAGTGGAAATGATGTTTAAATGATGCAGGCTGGACTGAAAGACGGTCATCATTAATGTAAATACTACAGAAGCAGAGAAAGAATTCATTTATAATTATGCAAAATACACAGATATGTTCACATCTTTATTGAATGACTAAAACCCTTTATTTGCCACTTAAAAGCCTATAAGTAATGTTACGTGATTGATATTGTAGAGAAAAAAATATGTATCAAAACAGAACCCCCCCCAAATAAATTAACTACTATAAAAACTTTAGGCTTTCTTTTTGGGTCTGGGATAGTGTAACCCGGGACCAAGTTAAGTTCACAGCTACATTTCCTACGACCACAATTCTTCAACAGAGAACAGGTTTAAAATGAAATACATCGTCATCAGAACATTAGGTGTCTTAGTTAAAATGCTTCATAGAACTTTCAGTCCATTTTCCTTTTAGCGGCATTCACTCGCAGAAGAACAAATTCACACAATGTACTAAAGGAAGTCCAGAAAAGGAAAGTCATTGCCAGCTAATCTAATACTAGAAAAGCTTTAAAAATAACTACAATGTCACTTATTAAAAATTAAATGTGTTAGACTTCTCACCAATGCAGAGAGCTTCAACAAAGACCTGTGTTTACTGTAGATTTTGAAAGAAGACTTCCAACAAAAGACCATTTAAAGATTAAAAAAATTAAGAACAAAAAAACATTTAGCTGCTTCAATCAGTTAGCAATATAATGTTCATTTGAAAGGACGGAAAAGCAGCAAAAAGAGCCAATGGGCTCATTAGGCACTTTTTCCAAAGTCCTTTGGAGCTACAGAGAATTCCAGAAGCAAGACAGGCAGACACGAGAGTGGTGCATATCCAAACATTGTGGAATGAAACGTATAAAGTAGTGTTTTAATTATTTTTCTGAGCTAAGACAGGGAAGTAAAGGCATGTATGTATATGTTTGGGAGCATTTGTGTGTGCTCTGCCCTCTGTGACAACAGCAGATGAGATGCTGCATGAAGTGTACTGAGGCTCCCAGATAGTCGGGCACACACTCCCTCTTGTACACAGGAGGAAACCGAGGCAGAGGTTAACTGTGGAGCCTCTCTTCTCAGCCACTGCACCCCGTTACCAAGCAACACAGCCTCCTCAAGGAAGGCCTAAGGTGTAAGTGTCAATTCTTGGCTAGAGAGATCACGGATTCTTGAGAGAAAGAATTTAGACAGGTGAGTCAGCGAGAAAGAAACAGACTCCGGGACCAGGCCACACCTACCGGATTAGTATGAATGAGGTAACTTTCCCGTACTCAGCTGGTGTGAAAACGACGCCGACCCTTTTCATCTCCAAAGGCTGCAGATGGAAGTGGAGGTTGCCAAACCTGGGTCCCTCGGCATGCACACCCTGCAAATGCAGTAAGTGCAATTCAGCAATTCCTATAAAGCGAGCTTCTGTTTTCCTTCTGTGCGTTTTAGAGCATAAATATGACTCTTTTTCTTTTAACTTCCAGGTGTGACCACCCTCATCAACCTGTTGAACTTGTTTATCCTGAGAGTTCACACCAAAGAACGGTTCCCAAGCCACAGCTGAGAAGCACAGGCGGAGGCTGGAGGACAACCCCATGGGTGCTGGACAGGCGAGGTGCCTCCTGGCCAGGATGGGAATTGGGCAAGAAGCCTTCTGTGCCAAGATGCTTGGAGTGGAAAACATCGCTCAGACCCATCACTCTACTTGAACGCTACAGGGATCCTACCAAACCACCCATCTGCTGCACACCCCCAAATTCTCTTGAATACTGCTGCACACCCCCAAATTCTCTTTAATATTCAATTTAAGTTTATACAGAAACCATCTCTATTATACAATATTTAATCTCTCTGCTCAGGAGAAAGATCTTCACTTATTCATATCCTCCTTTATTCTAAGATTTCCATCTTTCTCTGAATAAATCTCCTAGCCTAAATCTATTATTCAAGATTTTCTTTATCATTTTCTCTCTTTCCACAGGGTTTGCTTTTTTAGCTCCTTCTCACTAAAAACGATTTATTAATTTTTTTAGAGCTATAATTACACAATCTGCAAGGCGATGCTTCTCTTTTTTATCTTTTTAACTTTTAAATTTGTCTTATCTTTCTGTTGTATCCATTTTCCCATGCTATCTGAAAGAAGAAATAGTGATGGTATTTGATTCATTTTCACTAGAATTATAAACCTCAGGAAGGGAAATACCCTGCTCAATACGTACAATGTGAACATCAAAGAGAAAACTGCTGATGTGTAGCATTCAAACCATAATAACAGCAGCACCATTTATTACACGGTACTTAAATGCCAGGCGCTGAAGTGCAATCAGCTGTATAAAATGCTGAGCATCCCATAAACCTCACTGACTCCTTACACGCTATTATGAGGGAGAAGGACAGGGCTTAGAGAGGCTACCCAACTTGCCCAGGGTCGCAGAGCAAGAACACGGCGGAGCCTAGATTCGGGTTCCCCAGGCTCTGAACCAAAGCAACGACGTTTCCAAAAGCCAACCCACACGACCAGAACACAGGCCCTCTCCTCATACAACAAAGTGCTCTGATCAGAATCTTAAGTTAAATTCCGAAGTGTCTCGAGGGCACGAACACTGACCCCACTTTTTGTCACTGCAAGAAATTCACAACGGCAACAGTCTCCTTTACCATCAGAGGTGTCTATTTGGGGGGAAACCTTCCGTGAGAGATCTACAGACTTTTCTCCAGTGAGTGACACCATTTATTCAAATCTGAGTAGAATATTTCTAGGTAAAAGGAACTGGCATTGTTTTTGGAATTTCAAATGACCTATCATTCAGTACTAGCGGGATTTGGACTCATGTACCTCGAAGAGCCCTGGGGGACGGCTTGTGACAGAGCAGGGCAGGCGCACTAACAAACGCAAGGCCACGCGGCCTGGACCTTGGCAAAGAGAAAGGAACATCTGCTGTTCCTGTGTTTCCTGTTGCGGATCAGTCTCTATCAGGAAGCCACTCAAAAACTCGCTTCGATCGATCTCATTTTAGCTTAGCTGGAGGTCATCTGTGGCCTCCCTCTTTCTGTCACTCAAGTTCATCTAGAGCTAACCGTGTATCTTTGGAGGGCTAGGTGAAGAGAAAGAAAAAAATACCCAAGGCAGTTAAATATGTGCGTGTATTAGTTTGTACACATGTGTGTTTGTATGTGACTGTGTGTATTAGAAAGATAGTTCGTACACATGTGTGTTTGTATGTGACTCTGTGTGTATTAGAAAGATAGTTCGTACACATGTGTGCTTGTATGTGACTGTGTGTATTAGAAAGTTAGTTCGTACACATGTGTGTTTGTATGTGACTGTGTGTGTATTAGATAGTTCGTACACATGTGTGTTTGTATGTGACTGTGTGCGTGTATTAGATAGTTTGTACACGTGTGTGTTTGTATGTGACTGTGTGTATTAGAAAGATAGTTCGTACACATGTGTGTTTGTATGTGACTGTGTGTGTGGTTTTTTTAACAGAGGCTCCTCGTTTGAAAGGATGCACACACACAGAGGGCCTGTAAGGAAAAAACTCAGCTGTGTATAAAGAGCCACAGAACTACAGAGTGAACGAACACTCAAGCGCAAGGCTGCCAAGCCCCCAGTCAAACCACATCCTCGCCACATGACACGTTTACCCCGACTCCTCGGGATTTATACGCGACCTCAAGAGTGCCCAGAGGCTTGAGAATTTCAGAGAAATCCTCTTTCATAGATGACGTGACTATCACAGAAACTGGGTGACTTGCTAAAAACATGAAGCCAGTTCTGTAAGAGATTTTTTTTTTTTAATGTATTTGATTTTAATATCTTATCTGGCCCTAAAAAGAATTGGACAGGGGCCACGGAATCTTAAGAGAATTACAAATTCCGGGGTATCAAATTTTATGGTTTTCTACCATAGCCCCGATTCAATTGTTATTTCTTCACTTACATGAATCTAAACCATCAAATTCAAATGATTTGCAGGGGAGCATGAACCAGGGGCTGCATTAGTTAATTGGAAAAACCTGCTATATATATATATATTTTTTTTTTAATTTAATGCCTGGACTATAAAAATAAGAGAGCCACATATATGACGTAAAGACCCTTGAAACATAAATCAGCGAGGCCCCTATGCTATGTGTCTAGTTTGTGAGCTATTGATTTTTCTGTTTAAAGACATCCTACCTGGTAAGGGCAAGCTTTGGTGAGCTGGAATTCACCAGTTGTGAAATTAATCAT
This sequence comes from Macrotus californicus, assembly GCA_007922815.1. Lineage (NCBI taxonomy): Eukaryota > Metazoa > Chordata > Mammalia > Chiroptera > Phyllostomidae > Macrotus > Macrotus californicus. The sequence goes on from VMDR010004467.1 coordinate 52,271, forward strand.
CTGCGTGTCAGTGCCAAACCTATAAAGAAAAAAAAAAAAGGTTTAAAATAACATTCAAATCACCAATCAAGAATGAAGCATATGTGCACACACACATTTTTACATATGTGAGCACATGTATTTGCACACAAAGAACTCTGTCCCAGCCCCCACACCGTACCTAGCACATTGTAAGTGCTCAGGAAAGGACTCAGGCAGCACACAATGGAAATGTAAAGGGGCATCTGGTGACGGCAGCTCAAAATGGGAAGCAATTCCTTCTCTGCAAATGGTTCATACCTACAAAACCTGACAGGAAGTGACTCCCACCAAGGGTCATTTCATCTCCCAGGTTAATGTCCAGTGGACATTTGGCAGTGTCTACAAAAATATGGGCTTGTCACAGCTGAGGAGGTTCTACTGGCATCTGCTGGGCAGAAGTCAGAGATGCTGATAAACAGCCTTGGAGGCACAGAGCAGCCCCTCCCCCCAACAGAATCATCTGGTCCCAACGTCAATAGTGCCGAAGCTGAGCAACCCTCGGAGGAGGGCGGGTCGCACTGAGATGCAAGGAGGGAACATTCTAAGCAAAACTGTAACACTGTGAAATTAAGATGTAACAGACATGAACTAACAGCACTATAACAGGGCACAGCCAGGGGGACCCCAAATAGGGATCTGTAACGGGGTCCAGAACTCAGGGTGTCCAGGAAATATTAAAATATGTATATAGGATGTCCTCACCCCCACAAGTCTGAGCTGGGGGACGGGACACAGGGAGCAGGGCCATTGAGAGTCATTCTGCATAGCAACAGCTCTGCAGCTAACCTCAGCCACGGTCATTGAACATATCTCTAACCTTTAACTCATTTCATGGATATGTTAAATAGCTGTGGCGTGCTTTGAGCCAGGGAGATGGGAGTGACTTCCACCCATGACAGAACTGGGAGGCAGCTCCCCCTGGTCACAGGGCCTGAGTGAGAGGCTTGGAGTAAGAAGGGACCACGCGGCTTTTGACGAGAGTGGGAGAACCGCATGGCTTTGGGGCTTTGCCACGCAGCTTAGCAAGCTAGAAAGCAAGATGTAGCAGCGATGCGGAGCTGTCTTAGCAGTTTGGAAGAACGCCGGAGAGACGCTGCGGCAAGGAAAGCGGTGAAAGGACTTGCTGGTGGGCCAGGAGAAGGTGCCACGGGGGTTTGGATTAAGAACTGGAAATCGCGGCGGCGGCGACACAGCTGATGGTGCTGGGAACCGAGGGAGGCCTGCCAGCTGAGCATGGATGGCTGGGAAGAACCAGGGGCTAGCAGAACCACGGACTTCTACTTCTTTCCCTGAGATACGGCACCCGGACTGGGCAAAGGGGGGAAGGAAGGACTGTGTGCGTTTGTGGGTGTTCTGAGGGACTTTGGGATCTCAGCGAAGACATTAAGTCATTACTCTAAGTCTGTACAACCTTTGAATAAATAACTCCTTTCCTTTTCACCAATCTCTGCAATTGAGAGATGTCATTCCCTGGTGGCAGGCAAGGTGAACCTAGTACAGAGGGACCCCAGAAGTTGGTGGTGGCGGGGGCGGGGGGGGGGGGCAGTCCATTCGGCAATAGTATACTGTTCATTCCCCCTGGGGCCGTTTGGTAACAGTACCAGCATCTTAGCTTGTTTAAGAGGACTAGACTAAAACACTAAACTCATTTCTTATGTGTCTAGAGATCATTGTGATTCAGATGATACATTTTAAGAGTATTTGTGAAAAATCATGACTGTAAAGGTTCCCTGATCAAAAAAAAGAATATTCTGCTGGGAACTAGACTTGACATAGTAACCCCCAAAATGCCACATAACAAACAGAACTGGTCATTTCCAACAAGTTACATGTGCCCAGGAGCTGGGTGCCCAAGCTGCATGGGCAAATACCGCGCATATCCACACAGAGGGCCCGGGTGAAACACGGAAGGGTTAGACAGTTCGAGTCCGGACGGTGTTTCCCAAACCGCCCTTCGCTGACTGGGGCTTTACCATTTGTTGAGCAGATGCACGGCAGCTTCGGGTTGCGGATACAAGGAGAGAGGAAGCAGCTGCAAGGAGACTGGCAGCGAGGAGGGGTTCTTCACTACAAAGCACTGCACCTGGGAACGGGAAAGGAAGGTCAGCACCCTGGGAAGAGCACAGCATCACTCAGGCAGCATTCCTGCAAAAAACCGCGCCACCTGAGTCGAAGCAGGAGGAGCTACACGGAGATCAAATTGAGGGACGTTCTGGAGAATAAACGGGCCGCATGTTTCGAAACTGTGTATGTCATGAAAGACAAAGGCTGAGAAGACAAAAGTTTGAAAAAGGCTCGACCATGCGATGCAAGGTCCTGTCCCGGACCCTGCACCACGTGACGGTGCACGCTCGCCTCTGTGTGTGTGTGCATCAGCGGGGTGACTGGAAAAATTTGCATAGAGACTGCAGATTAGACAACATTTTTACAATCGATGTTACATGTTCTAATTTGGATCAGTATACTCTGGTCTGTAAGACGCTCCCGTTTTTAGGACATTTGCACTGGAGTAACCAGAGGTCAGGGTCATAATGTCTGGCACTCACTCAGTGGCTCATAAAAATACGTGTGTGAGTGTGGGCATGGAGAGAGAAGGAATGAGAAAGCAAGCATAGCAAACGTCAAAAACTGATCGATTCTTTGTGAAGGGCAATTGGGCATTCTTGGTATTATTCTGGAAACTTTTCTCTACAGTAAAATTATTTCAAAATTCAAAAACATTTTCAAGTAGTCTTAGAATGTCATCCCTAAGCAATCCAATGAATGTCGGAGGAAGTGTAAGGAATTCCCCAGACCCTATTGAGATTCGTCTTTGGCAATGAGGCTTAGGAGACATGAATGGAAGTTGGCTGGTGTCACTGCCTTCCCTTTGCCCTTCTCGCTGCCACCCCTGTCGAAGACAGCAATCAGCACACTGAGGATGCAGCGTGAACAGAGAGGAAGAGCCTGGGTTTCCGTTGGCGTCATGGAGCCATTCACCAGCTCTGGGCCTCTCTCTGGCATGCTCACCAGGAAACAAAGTAACTCCTACTTCAGCCAGTGTCGGTCAGTCTGTCCAAAGTGCTCTGTTGTTTGCAGATGAGCACTTTCTTAACTGAAAAGGTTTTCACTTGGACACGGACTTCATAAGATGTATTTGTTCTGTACTTTCAGTCCATCTAGAGTATTATTCCTTATTTTGTTCTTCTGATACCTCCCTGCTAAGCACTGAATGGCATACGTGTATTGTTTAAACTGAATTTAAATTAATTGTGGCTCTGAAACACATTCTCATGGTGGAAAGACTCTGGTAACTTCAAACACAAGAGATGGGGTGTCACTGACGCCGGGATCCTCACCACACTGTTCCTGAGGGCAGTCGCGCTGAAGTTCAACACGAGGCCCGGCTCTGCAGCCAAACGAGGCAGAAAGGAGGCAAAGGCTTCGGGCTCCTTGGGTTTCCTCAAGTGGGCGAATCGCACCGTTCCTAGAACGTTCCTCCTGGGTAATTCGTAAAGAAATTATTAGGAAAACCGATTTCGACACACACAAAAAAGAGGGAATCACTAAATGTATCATCCCCACTCACAGGACCAAGGGGTCTTGGAAAAGGTGGCTTATTCGGGGTCTGGGGAAGAGAAAGTGCAAGATGATTGTGGTGGAACATTTACTGGAAAGTAAGAAAGTGCTCAAGAAATGGTGGGGACATGTCAAAGGGACCCCCAAGTTAGTCTGAAGGGGCTCCCATCAGCCAGATGTGGCTCAGATTAGCATCGAAAATAATAATGATGGTGATGGTGGTGATGACCACAGAATCCATAGTGATGCTCAAAAAACAAACAGAAAGATAAAAAAAGCAAGTACAAACACCCCCATTTTGTAGCCACCTAAAAACTGATCAGGACAAGGATTATCAATGGATGCTAAAATCACGAGTGAAACATTCTGAAAGAACAGGAAGTTTATGTGATCCCAGATTACCACACCCATCTTTACTAACTGCAAAGGGAAAAACATGTCTACCATGGAGAAAGGGCTGTCACACATGCAATGGAGAGTCAAAGGGCTCGGCAATGTCAATGTGGGACAAATGACATTGATGTCCTTCCTGTGACGCGATGATAAGGACACAAGACCAACCACGTATTTCGTGCTCTCTTCCCTGAGAGGTCTAACATGAATGCAAACTCGAGGGAGCAATAAAAAAATATCCCAAGTGTTGAACGTGCTATGAGACAATTGGCTAGGACTCTTTAAAACGTGAACATTATGTAAGATGAAGGCAGGTGGAGACACTATTCTGAAGAAAATTAAGGAAACGTGAATGACAAACCGACACAACGCATGATCCCTGAATAGGTCCTAAATTTCAAAAAACAGGAAAAAGAAAAAAGACAGCTATAATGAATATTTTTGGGGTGAACTAGGGAAGCCTGAGTATAGACTGAATATTAGATAGTATAACTGGATCAGAGTGGAGTTTGTTGGGTGCATAACGGTATTGTGGTTATATGTACCAGAATATTCACCTTGGGGAACAAAGCAGTTCCAGGTAAAGGGTTACGGGTTGACGTGCTGAGGGTGAAGTACACATACACACACACACACACACACACAGATACAGATATAGAGAGAGAAATAAAGCAAATAAAGGTGTGCAGAACTGGTGAATCCAAACGCAACACTTGAGCATTCACTGCACTATCCTTTTAACTTTTCTGAGGTTTGAGGTTTGTCTAAATAAAAAGCTAGAGAGAAATATCAATTACTCAAAATTCAGTACTGCAATCTCAACAGAGCTGTCTGCAGTTGCGTGTCCTTAGTGCTGCGTACAAGGAACGAAGAAAGGCGGAGACCTACTTGCAGCCATCGCCATTTTTAAGTTTCTTCCATCTTTCATACAATTTATTTGCGAGTTCAAAATCCACATCCCAGGTAGACTGGTCCAGAGGAAGGCTGCCTTCCCAGTGAGGACTTTCTAAAAGGCAGATCAGATTTAACATTTACGTTTACAGAAGGCACAGTTCCACCAGCACACGCGGCCCAGGCTGACTGTTCAACTTCTCAGCCTGCGAGGTCCGCAGAGAGGACGTATACCCTCTTCCCTCTGACCGCTTTACTCCAAGTCCCCCTACCTCAATGGCAAATGATGTATCAACTCAAACAAACATGTGGAAAACAAAACTGAATCAAATTATGCCAAGGTAGTAACAGAAAAGACACATGGCTCATGATACAGCCTGAAAGAGGTTAAAATTACACTCAGAACATTTTTAACAGCTTTAAGTCTCAAAGGCTAAACTGCTCCCATGTAACTGCTCGTCCATCATTGAAGTCCTTCGGGCTACTATGAATAATGCTGACAGATAAACCCTCCGAAGAGGGCAGAGACCAGGGGCTCGGCCTAGAAAAGGTGTGTGTTCATATCTGTAAACCGGTCTGCTCAGCCTCCCTCTCTGCTTCTCTGTTCAGTCTCGTTGGTGCTAAAGAGCACCTCGGGGGGAGAAAGGGGGACCTCTCCAAAGGAACCTCCGTACTACAGTACTCTCCTTGTATTTAACATTTTAATAAACCAGAAGGCAGGAACAATACAAGAGACAGCTTCTACACCAACAGAATGGCCTCGGTCTCACACAACAACGAGCACCCCAGTAAGACCTTGATGCTCCTATAACTAAAGTCTGAGAAGGCAAGCCCACATTATTTTTAGTAACTTTTTGTCAGCCCTTTTTCATCTCCCAATTTCTCCTGGTGTCAAGGTTGATCAGCCAAGGATGATCAAATAATGTGTCTGGGAAAAAAAACCTTCCAAAGTACAAGCGACTTAAGAGGGCAGTATTTACATGAGGACTTCAGCACGGTTTTGGAGGATTCTGAACACTTTCATGTTGTTCTGTTAAGGAGCGTGCTCTTTCAGAACAGAGTGTGATGCAATTATGTTCACAGGACTAATTATCCCATCTACACATGCTAATTTTCCTCAGGATTTCCCACCCAACCCCCAGCTAGAGTTCTACAGAAAGCCTCAGGGCGAAAGACTTACCTGCGTTTGATTTTCCCATGAAATAGTGCATGCCACAATGTGCTATCACTTCAAAACCCAGACTCCCTTCCTAGATTGAAAAGTAATATATGAATAACTTAAAACACAGCACTAAACATAAAAATCCTAATGCGCTCAAATGCAAAGCAGACGTTGGCCTCCACCTCAGTGAACTGCCATTTAAACAGAAGCTGAACAACGAGAGAGTGATCTTGGCTTCCTTTATCCTCAAATGGGAGCTCTGATCAGTTTCTCACGGGGAGGACCATGACGGTGGATGCTGTTCAATAATCAATATCCACAGTGACAACCTTTGGGCCCCTAAGACACCAAGCAGCCTTCTGAATTAAAGGTGAAACCAGCGTCAGGATATTCTTAGCAGGTTTCTTTTACAAAAACTGTACTCGAACCTTCTGAGAAACAGACTGACCTATGGTAACTCCTAAGCTACTCAGGACACTCCAATTAATGTCCTATTTCCTGCAGGTGGAGGAAAGCACACACTTGCTACTTCCACACATACCTGACACCTGCCTGCCCCCACCCCACCACAGTCACTCTCCTTATAAACATCTCTTGATTATAAAAAGAAAATTTCTATGAAACCTTTCCTGATTAAAATATGCACACACAAAAAATTAACCTAACATTTCATTTAGTTTTCAGAAGTCCTACCTTTAGGCTCACAGTTAAACATGAGGCACTTCTACCTATGAAACCCCAATGCTAATAAGTGAGAAAAATCATAAAGATGGTTGCATGAATGTCTCATAGTGGAAAAATTAGAGCCCAGCATCATACAGAATAGCTTGGATCAAAAAGAAGCAATAACAGCAACTAAATGAAAAGAAAGAAACATTAAGAAAAAAATGAGACATGTTTAAGATCTAAATTAAATATCATTTACCCAGATTTCAGAAAGCATTTTCTTAATCGTGCATCCTTTCAGACTTTAGACTTGGTCCACTAAGGAAGTTTAAGGTTTACGACAACGGAGAGTCACTTACCAGAAGTCTACATAAAGCATTTAACCATCTCAAGTTCTGACGTCATTGTAAGTACGTGCTAACAGCTGTGTTTCCTACAGCACGCACACAGTCCTCGCTCTACACGTTTTGGAAATAAATGGAAATGAAATCGATCTACTTGTGATGCCTTATTTCACTTGAGAACCTCAACTCACTTTATGATAAATAGTAACTCTTTCCAAATAAAGATTTCTACATCTAAACAATTCACCATCTCTGACTGGCCTGGTAATATCCTTAAAGAACATGAGCTTAACTTAGTCAATAAAACCCACGCACTATCAGTCAATAATGAGAAACAGTAATTACAACAAAAATTATAATACATATATAGTTTTGTGAACAATACCTTGGTGGGTGCAGAGTAAATCTGTAGAGGTATTACAAAAATGGCACCTATGTTTGTAGTCAAAAATACATTGGTGAATAGATTTATGGAAATGTCTTTAACAGCAAGTTTCAAAGAAAATATATTCCAACAGCCTGGAGGTAGAAATAAAGGGCCAGTGAAATTCAGAATCTAAAAAAA
>VMDR010004468.1:0-59832 GCA_007922815.1 Macrotus californicus
GGCGATGGTCAGGGGGATGTATGAGATGGAATTGCGTGTGAAAGTGCAAGAAAGCAAAGCCAGGGCCGGCACTCACCTAATTTTGCTTCACATGGTCAGTCACACAATTTTAATAGCTAATTAGGGAAGCAGATCTGTGGGAGGACAGTAGAGAGAATCTGTGAGAACTTCATCTCCTTGTTCACGTGCTGGGCAGATCAGTATCGTTTCCGGACAGGGGCCGTCCAGCAGCCATACTCCTGTATCCCCCCGAGGGCTGTGGGGCACTGTCGGACTGGGATGTGTGTACCCTCGTACACACACTGTCCGTGTGCACCAGCGTCGCATCCACAGCAGCCCTCTAAGTGGCCCAGAGAGCTGGGCCTGCCTTTCCTGCCCTTCTCCCTCCGAGTCCAGTTTGTGTTCCTTTTTGGAGCAAGAAATAAATCATATTTGCATATAGAAGAATGTGTTGAGCCGTCTTTGACAGCTTTGCAGCTACCGCGCCTGGCGTGAGGAGGTGACCTCGTCCCAGAAGGCCTCTCTGCATTCTCACGGTTTCCAGCTCTGCTCCCCCAGCCCTCTCGCTTGTCACGGGGGTGGGGGGGGGGGCATGTGCTCTGAGACAGAGAGCTCCTCCCCCGCCGCCTCGCCTCCGGTTTCCTGTGTGCAGACAGGCCAGGTGACTGGGAAGCTTGGGAAGCGGGGTTGCTGATACATGTGCCCCTTCTCTGGCCCTCAGATTCCCAGGTTCTTGCCGAGCCTGCAGAGGGCGCCCTCGGAGATTTGGGAGTTGCCCTCCCCTTCCTTCCCTGCGTCCTAGGCCTTCCTCTCTGTCTCACTAAAGCTGTCTTTGTTCCCCCAGAGCCCAGTTGCTGGGGTTTAGGAAAGAGCCGTCTTTCTGGGGAGGCAGAGTCTCAGCGGTTACCACGAGACGCTGAGCTGCTTTGACCATGATGACTGGTGCTCACTGACGCATGAGTGAGTCCCTGTAGGCAGGGACAAGCCAGCACTAGCAGCCCTGGACCAGTGCTCTCTGGTCACAGCCTGCCACCCACTGTGGGCAGTGCCACTGTCCTCAGGGCTGCTTGACAATAACCCAGAGCAACTCACTGCATGGAAGGTCTAACACCTCGATTCGGGGCCAGCTTTGGGAAGGGGAATGGGGGATGTGGGCAGTTTGTTTTCCTGGTGGCCCTGGACCAGGGGAAAGCAGGTGCCTGGTTGGCACACTCTCCGCACAGGCCGCCCCCCCCCGCCCCCCATGCCATCTCCGAGAGCAGGTCCACCTCACTGGGAGCCTGACCTTCTAGTAGGGACTGTGGCACTCTGGGAAAGGGACTTTGAACTTGCTTTCAGCCTCCCTTAGCCCAAGGGATACTGCCGACAGGGAGCATGTGTCTGTGAAATACAGCTGGCAGGCAGCTCCTGTTGCCATGGTTACTAAGTAGGGCAGGTTAGTATAGGGCTACCCAAGGAGAAAATGGCACTGAAGGCGACACTTGTGCAGGGCCCTTCCTCCACCCTTCTTCCCAGAGGGGGTGGCAACGTTTGACCTGAGGGAATAGGGATTTCCTTCAAAGGTCCACTGGCTGCACAGCCCTGGCTGTTCGCACAGGTGTTTCCGTTGGTGCAGAGCAGTGAGCCTCCCGGGGGTGGGGGGCACTTGAGAGCCGAGCTCTCACACCGCCCGGTGCTGCTGTCTCAGCCCCTCTGTCCACAGGTCCCTGGAGTTGCATTTGTGACACTGAGCACTGTCCCCTGAAGGGCGTGGTGTTTGGAAAACCCTGAACCCAGATTTGACTGGACCTAAAGCACATGCACGAAGTTGTCAGAGAGTGACCGCTGCCCCGGTGGACCAAACACACCACAGCCTTTTTACGGGGCTGCGTGACAGGTTCCACTATAAGACGTTACAGATCTCTTGCTTGTGCTTCCCTGTGACCAGACACCGGGATCCACAGTCCCAGGCTGGAGTCCCTGGTCCTTTGTTCTCTGCTAAGTGACACGCAGCTCTGGTCCTCTGTTTCTTTGTACAAGAATAGAATAACCATTGTGGGGAGAAAGCCGGGGAATCGATCAGTGCGGATGGGAGACATTTAAAAGCATAACAAGTCAGTGAAGGGCACTTGGCGAATCCATGCAATTATCATCTTTGTTGGCAATAACCACAGGTTATTTTAGTCTCTCTCCTGGCCATTTTGGGAGAAAATTTATTGAAACCTTTGAATGTTGCATTAGAAATTATTTTTGCTATGGAAAAAATAATTAAAAATGGTTAAGAAACAGTTACCTAATAAGGTCAGCCCATTCTCTAATCCTGATGGAACCAATTTTGGGGGCATTTCTTGGAGTCAGCAGGGAAAGCCTCTGGCGGCCAGAGCTGCGATGCTGCCCTGACCTTGGCTGGTTTTGCTTTTACTCTGGCCCTGGAGCACTTGACTTCATCATTCCAGGTAACTTACATGCCTGAGTTATTTGCATATTTTCTTGCAGGAATGCACTTCATTCATGTTTTCTGGGGATAGGCTATTGGAATTCAAAGGCTTTTGCTGCCTAATGTCATGGAATTTCTGTGCAGAATTGAAGGAGCTTTCTCCCCTTTCTGAGGCTGGGGGTAGTGGTTTTTTAGCCATCTGGGGACTTTCTTAGCCTGGGAAAAAGGAAAATAGCTAGTGCAAATAGGCCCTTACCTGGTGGCTCTTGGCCTGATTGATGAGTCATCCCCGCAAAGCTGCTGGGGTCATGGGCCCTGGCTGCTCATGTGGATGTACCCTTTGAACCCCAGCAAATAGGAATGAGGGCAGAGAAATACTTCCCTGTGGATACAGTCCAGGACCTCGGAGGGCAGTTTTGGCCCATCTACTGGACCATCTTAAGGGCTCTCCAGCTAAAAAAAACAATCAACCAACCAACCGTGAGTTCTACTGCCCTTGGTACTTGCTTCCAGGTTCTCAGGGTGCTTCCCAGGACCTGGGAGTTCCCAGGACTACACACCCGACCTCCAGAACCATGGAGAAGAAGGAGTGAGGGAGAGAGCAGAAAGGAAGTCAGCGCCCCGGTTGTTCCTGTGGGGCAGAACCTCTGTAGGTCTGTCCCTGCGTTGGCTGTGGGGAGACTCCACCCCTGTCTCCGTCCGTAGCTCTCATGCAAACACAGAAGCTGCTCACCTGGCATTGAGTAAACAATTCCCTATTTTTACAGGCCAACTTGACCTAGTCCAAAGGCCGGGGCCTCCTGAGTATTTGACACTAATCCCATTGGATATTTGTCATACCTCCCTCGTGCCTCATCTCGCGTTGCTCCTTTTTGGACTGATGAGGTTCTGCTTCTTCCTTGTTGCAAGTTTCTGCCTGCGCGAAGTTTTAGCAAGCTTCAGGACACATTCCATTTTTCAGTGGCTGGAGCCATGGAAAGTTAATTTTTGGAAAAGTAGGAAAGGAAGAGCTACAGGCAGAAATCTGAGTTTGATTAAAAAAAAAAAAAAACATCCCCCCAAAACCCAGAACCATTCAGCATCCACTCTTACTAAAATGAAAGAAGAAAAGCAATTACTTTGCCCTAAAGGTGTTAGGAGGCTCTTGGTGGGGGTGAGGGCATCTTAGCACAGAAGAGACAGGCTTGGCCAGGTTGGACGTGAGGTTCAAGTGCTGGATCTGCATTGCGCAGAGTGGGCAATTGAAGTGAAGTGCTCAGAGTGAAGGAGGGAGCGAGACAAGCAGTTGTGTCCGAAGTGTCTGCACAGCCTGTCCCCCATCCTCCCAGTAGACCGCACGGCCAGGTGGGGTGGGCACAGGGCGCCCAGGGTGTTTGCTGACAGACTTGCTAATTAAACACCAAAAGGCAATATTGCTTTGCCAGTAGTGAGGGCTGTGCCAATGTTATCAGCTGCAAGCTGCTACCAGGAGCATCCTAATTAAAAATAAACAGCTCTGGGGTGGACTGGGAGAGTGGGGACAGAGATCCTGCCTGGGCTCCTTATGACTTCTAGGATGCCTCCTAGGGGAAAGTCACACCCTGGTCACCTTTAGGTCCTTTTCTCAAAGGAGCCTCTGTCTCATCACCAGGTAGTGTGACGTGCTTGCTTAACCCCTAGGTGCTGGGGTGACAAGCAGACAGACAAAGCCTCTAGGAACAGGTTCCTGGTGTCTTCAGCCCTGGGAAGGAAAGGCTGCCTGAGGGGCTAATGATTTCTGCTGGGTCTCTACATGGAGGGGACAGCTGAATCCCAAAGCCTCTTCTAAGAGAGGTTAGAATTTCATCAGAAAGCAAGCCTGGTCACATGAGAATTTCTGGCACTGTGTACATGGCAGGCTGGACACCAGCCTGCCAGAATTGAGCGAGTGGATCGTATTGGCTTCAGCGGAGGGGAAAAGTCCCAGCCTGGCCTGGGAAAGGAGCTGGCTCACTCCCCCGGCCACCGGAGAGCGAGCAGGCACGCGCAGCACAGCTGCCGCCGCCTAGGGACCAGAGCTGATGCCCCAGCCCCATTTCTTTTAACCCTAAAGAGAGTGTGTGGTCCAGGGGCTGAGACGGAAAGATGCCTAAAGAATGCAGTGCCTTCCACGCACTCTCGGCAGCTCTGTGCTGCTTCTACCACCGCAAGTCTTTCCTTGGAGTCAAGGTAGGTGTGGTGTGGGGATAAGGTGCATCTAAAATTCTTTTGGGGCCTTGAAAGCATTAGTTTTCAGAAAGGCACTAGAGAAAGTTTGCAGCCTGCTTGCTGGCTGTAAAAAACAGAGGCGCCTTCTCTGACTGATGGTTCTTCCTAAGCCCCTAGCAGCGTGCCTCCCCTGGACGCAGAATCTGTGTTTTGGGACGACGCTCTGTATTTCAGGACACTTTCAGTCTCCTGGGGCTGAAATTTAATACCGAAGTAGCTCAGTAAGATTAAGCTATTTTTCTTCCTTCTCTTTGTCTCTTCCCTTGTTGAGGATGAATGTGAGGTGGCTGAGCCCCTCTCTCCACTTAACCTGCTGGCCCATTACGTCAGTGACAGGTGTAATGTAGAGAAACCACCAAATAGCCCCCTTCCAACTGCAGCCGCGTTTCCCAACATTTCCGTTTTCAGAACTGCCTTTTAATGCTCCCATTTTTAACCTTTGTTACAAGACCAGTGCCATAGGTTTTGCCTAACATGTCCACACACCACTGCACTGGAAATGTCAAAGACCCTCATTTGACTAATTCAAGATGAGGCCTGTGTTCTGTGTTGCCCGCTTGTAACAACACTAAGAATTAAGATTAATAGGGGCTCTCGCTGATTTGGGGTTTTTCTGCCTTGGAAACACTGCCTGTCCCTGTAGACCTGTGGACCTCACACACCCGTGGGAAGCAGGAGGCAGAGAACTCTTAAGCAATTCTTCCCACCCCGACGCGCAGCTCCTGCTCCAGAGGGACTGATTTGTCCAGTGCTGTTGGAAAAGCTGCAACAGGGTTATGAGCTTCTGCTTCTTTCTTCTCAATAAAGCTTAAAAAAAAAAACCTCTCAGGAAAACTTAGTAAAGGGAGAAAGACCCCTTTGTACAAAAATATGCGCTGAATGAGAAGAGGATACACTTCTGATTTCTCCGCCCTGTGGCGGTGTTTAGAGTAGCTTTCCGACCCTGCAGCCGAGTTCCCTTTCTGTCTCTGTCAAGGAGGAGAGTGAGGAATTAATCATTGGTTAAAAGTGTTCTCTCCCTGATTTAAGAGCCCCTTTCTATCCTGGAGCCCAGTGGGGTGATGTGAGGACCATGTGGTTTCTGGCGTAAATATGGATCGTTCTAGTGCAGGGCGGATGAAGTCACGCCATTAGCAGTGTTTGAATGCTGTCAAAGATAGGCCGGGAGGTCCCCAAGGGAAGCGTGCACTTCAGGGATTGGCAGTAGGTCTCTACTCTAATAGAAGTTCTTTCATAAGCCAACTCCTGCTAATTCAGAAAAGCGTGACTCAGCATCTGGTATGTGAGGAAAATAGCCCATAAATATCTGGGCCTGAGTGACAAGATTCTCTTTGGATGCCCCTGCTGCTCTGCTGTTCTGTCCTCTGAGGCCCACGTAGAAAGACAGGGGAATGCATGGGTTTAGTCTGGACCTGCCCCCTTCAGCCTAGCCCTTCCCCACCCCCACCACAGCCACGCTGGGTGGTTGGCTGTTGGTAGAAACACCCTCCTCTCCCTCTGGGCTTGCATCCAGCCGTTTGTTGTGTCTTCATAGCACAGAGAGGGGGCTGGCCTGCTCCCGAACCAGAAACTGAAGCCTTCAGACCCCACTTGCGGTTTCCTGTTGACCCTCAGGATGTGTTTCCCGTCTTGTTTTGTTTAGATGGCCACCTGGGAAAGGAAAGTCCACCTGTGCTTAAACCCCTGCTCCCGCCAATGCTGCCCCGAGGGCAACCCGCATCACTTTATTGGCTCCCACTTTAATTAGGGGTTTCAGATCTTGCTGCTCATAATTAGTTTCCGCTGCAATTAGAGTTTCAAAATTAAATTGGGATTGATTGCCTGATAGCAAAGCCGAAATAAAGCTCCAGCTCTCAACCATGTATGTGTGCTGCTTCTCCTGGCATGAATTCCTCATACCGAAAATAACACTATGGTAGCCATGGTAACGTTCCATTTGGCCTAATCCATATCATCTCTGGAGAAAGTCGAGTGTTATTAATAGTGTTTGTTGTGTGGAAAGAAAATTAAAAATATAAAAGCTCCTTCACTTCCTAAGAGACCAATCAGACTGGTGCATGCAGGGAATAAAATCATATTTGCAGAGACTTTGCAGAATTTAGAATGTATTTAGGGGCCTCATGTGGGCATGTAGACAGAGGTCCTAGAAAGGAGTTAAAGGGGAGGCCGAGAATGGAGGGGAAGAAGGAGCAGACGCAGCCGTTGCTGGCCCTCAAGGAGTTGAGTCAGAGACGACACGTTCCCGCCGCACTGAGGGGCTTCACAGTGGCAGCCACTTCACAGAGAGACCACTGGCCCCTGCCTAAGAGAAGAAGGGATGTTTTGTTCGGGCCCAGAGGGAAAGTTTGAGATGAAGAGACTCCTGATCCATGACACTAGTGGCACACATGCAGGTTGCAAAGCTCCTGAACGTCAGGTGTGAAAGCCACACGTAAGCCCTCTGTCGAAGGGGATGGGCAACGGCTCCTGCCTTGGAAGGACTCACCGCAGAAGCGTTCAGTCACACTGTCATTTCGCCTCATTTGCAAACATCTTTCTAGTGTCTGAGTTTCCTTGCACGTTGTCTCACTGGAGTCTCAAACCAGTTCTCGGGGCCAGGCAGGGCAACGGTTCAGCCCTTCCCACAGAAGAGAAACTGAGGCTCAGAGGAACTATTGGGTTGGCCGAAAAGCTCGTTTAGTTTTTTCCATAAGATGCTTCTAGTAACGCTCAGTTTTCTTTAACTTCATTCAAAACAATTTTGTTAGATTGTGTTGTGACAGCTGTCATATCAGCATGCATTTTTTAAAAACTTATCAAAATTGATGAATTTTTATGCAGCCATTTTAATATTGAAGATGGAAGAAAATATGCAACATTTTTGGCATATTATACTTTATTATTCCAAGAGAGGTAAAAATGCAATTAAAACACACACAAAAAAGATTTGTGCAGTGTTTGGAGAAGGTGCTGTGACTGATCAAACGTGTCAAAAGTGGTTTGTGAAGTTTCTTGGTACTACTGACATTTTGGTCAAATAATTCTTTGCTGTGGGGCTGCCTTATTTATGCATTGGAAGATGTTTAGCAGCAGCCGTGGCCTCTACCCACTAGAAGCCAATAGCAGGAGGTAGCTGACATACTCAAAATATCCAAATCAATAAAGTTATTGGTGAAAATGAAAAATGTGTCTTTTATTTTACAGAAAAAAACTAAGCAGACTTTTTGGCCAACCCAATACCTGGCCAGAATCACTTAGTGGAGAACCAGGAGTAGCAATCAGGTTTTCTGGCCTCAAGACCAGTATCCTGTCTGGGACACCATGTTAAGACCATAGAAACCCGAAACAAGATGAGATGTTAATACTTGAGTTTGCAGTTCAGTTGGGAAAGAGTAGTGTGAATCTTGATTTTCAGGCAAGACTCCAGGGAAGTTGCAGGGTTCCGGGTTCGGTAGGCTGGCGACCCTCCTGCAGGTGGTGGCAGGGTCCCCAGCAGCTTCCTCATGAACTGCAGAGGGGATCTGGGGAGAAGCTCATAGGTGACATTCCAGAGCTGGCAGTGGGAACAAACTCCACTTCTGGTCTCTTGTCTCTGATCTTTCTTGTGCATGGACGGAGGGGGCGGAAAGGAGCTAAAATCTGCCGCCTTATCAATGGCTCCTCCTGAGGAAGGGCGGTGTGGCTGTGTCAGGAAACTTCGGGGAACCTCAGAGACACCGATTACCTTGTGGTGCGGGAGAGCCCCTTTTCTGAAGTAGAGGTTAGACTATGGAGTCGGTGCCTGAGTGGGCCAGCAAGTCTCCACTAAGCATTGGCAGTGGTCTTGTCCATGAGAAGTCACGGTCAGGAGGCTGGATTCTCAGCACCTACCTTCCCACACGTGGATCTGACTGCACTTGGCGACCACAAAGGGCTGTGTGGTGGGAAGGGTCTAAATGGTGCTGTCGCTATCGCTGCGTCTAACTTGAAATCAAGTCCCTTGCTTCTGAAAAAAAATCGGAGCCTCAGCGAGTGCACAGGCGCCCCATCCACACACCCCTGGAGGGTGGGTCCCTGGCGCTTGTTTGTGTTAGAAACTGCCCGTCGGAGGGAACATGGTGGGGCGAAGGGCCCACTGGTCTTCCTGATGACTGGGCCTTTGGTCTGTCTGCTGTTGTGACAGCTGGGGTACTGGTGACACGTCTCAGGGTTGAAAATGGCCTGAGTTGCCTTTGTCAGTGGGGCTGATCGCCGTCAGCATCAGCTGTGCAAGGTGGAAAAGCTGCTGGGGAACTGTCTTTCACAGTGACTCGGTCCCCCTCTTGGTGGCCACTAGTTGCTCATTTATCTCTCCTGCCCTCCAGACAAAAGCCCAGCAGTTTTTGAGTTTTTTTTAAGAGACCTACATGCATTCCACTAGCTTCTGGGAGCTTTGGGGATCTGGTTTCAGCATCAGGGGAAGGACACGGCTCTAGCCCAGCGCCCCCTCCCCACAGACCCTGGAGCTTGGATCCTGGCTGAGGCCCTGTTTTTGTTGGAGAGATGTGGGTGGGAAGCAGAGAGGAGCCTGGGAGCCTGGGAAAACTCTGTCCGTGGGTTCAGCACCCCCAGGGCTACGGAGAGATGGGCCTGTGCCAAACACTGGGGAGGGTGCTGGAGAGTCCGGGCGCTCAGATCACAGAGGTCAGCAGTACCGGGAGAACCTCTGCCATCTCTGTGGTCAAAGATGTCGAGGACAGCCTTTAGCTCTTTAGCTGATGTGTGGTTTAGGTGTCCCCAGGACAGCAGAGGAGGCGCGGGCTGGCCTGGCTGGGGAGGAGAGCAGAGCTGAGGAGAGAAGGGCCTCGTGGGGCTGGACGCTACGGCGGCATCTCTGTCCTCATCTGGATTTCCAGTGCATCCAGTCCTGGGGGCTGCTGTGGAGTCTGGCTCTGACCATGAGAATGTCACAGTTCATTTTTCTGGCTTACGAAAGCGCTGTGATCAATCTTTGAGTTTGCATGGAGACCAACTCTCCCCCGTGTCCGCTCTAATACGTGTGTACTTTTCAAAAGCAGTTGTGCACAAAGAACCAAGGAGCTGGAATCCTAGATTCTTAGTAAGATGGGGTTGGAGGGACCACTGAGCCAGCCTCCCGCTCAGAATTCACCTGCCCAGCCCCCACCACCGCCCCCTTCCCAGCCTTTGTATTGAAGGCCTACTGACTGCTGGGAAGACCGTAGAAATTCCTGCCCCGGAGGAGCAATTCCGTGTTCAGTGGAGAAGGTGGACATGCAGGCAGCCCTCTCTGAGGTACATGGTAGGTGCATGGGCAGGAAGAATACACGGCACAGTGTGAGAACCCCAGCAGAGTTATTGCACCCAGTCTTGAGCCAGGGGATGTCCTGGAGGAGGCAACACTGAACAGCAACTAGGGGAACAGCCGGGAGAAGAGGCAGGAGGGAGAGAGAAAGGGCCTCAGCTGAAGCTGAGGAGAAGGAGATGAGACCAAAGAGGGAAAGGGAACAGGTCTTGCAGGGCCGTGTGGTGGGCAGAGAGCTGTTTGTGGGGCAAGGATTTGGGGGCTGGTCCCTTTGTGTGTAGGAAGAGTTTGAGGAGCATAAACAGCATCTCCCTAATCCATGCCCAAGTCCTTGAAGTTTCCTGTCACTTCTGCTTGTCCTTGCTCAGCTCACTCCTGCTCCCTTCCCTCCTCCCCCCCTTTAAGCCCTGTCTTCCTTAACACTCTTCATTCCTCACTTCACAGCACCAGTTAAGACCATCAGGCGGGATATTTTTCCGTCCCCACCCCTGCCCCCGCAAGCTACAGCTGTATCCATGTCCATGACCCCTGCTTCCTTCCTCCAGCCTCCAAGGATGAAGTGCCCTCTCCCTCACCAAGGCCGGTCCTGCCACCTGTGCCCATCATTGCCCTCTTCTCAAAGACTCCCCAGAAATCTTCAGTCTGTTCTTCTCTACCAACACTTTCCTCTTAGCTTATAAACATGCTCCAGTCTTTCCTTTTCTAAAAATAATCCTCATCCCGTGTCTTCCTTCCTGGTCCCTGTTTCTCTCCGCTCAGAGCTGGTTAACACAGCCTCTGCTAACTAATTTCCCATTGGCCACTCGGCCACCTGTACCTCACCAGCGACCTTGCCAAGTCCAGTGGATGTTGTCCAATCCTGGTTTTATTGGAACTCTCTGTTGCACTGGACACTGTTGGCCAGTCCTTCCTGAGAGTCTGCTCTTTCAGCCTCTAGGACACCACATTCTATTTGTCCCCTCGAATCTGTCCTGACCAGCCCTACCCTGTTGTTATGGACTGCATGTTTGCGTTTCCCCCAAATTCATGTGTTCAGATCCCAACCCCGAAGGTGATGGGATCAGGAGGTGGGGTCTTTGGGAGGTGTCAGGGCACGAGGGGGAGCCCCCAGGACTGAGATCAGCGCCCCGATAAAAGACTGCAGAGAGCCCTGTTGCCCCTTCTGCTGTGCAAGGACACCGTGAAAGAGGCCTGTCTGTGAACCTGGAGGCAGGCTCTCACCTAATAGGAAATCGACCTGTGTGTTGATCCTCAACGTCCCACCCTCCAGAACTGTGAGAAATCAGCACTCGCCATTTAAGCCACTCAATCTGTGCTATGTTTGTTGTAGCAGCTCTAATGGACTAAGATGCTCGTTGTTTTGTTTGCTTGTCTTTTAGTTTCTCTTTCTAGACTACTTACAAACTAGCATCCCCCAGCCCTGTTCTCATATACCCTCTATACCCATCTCTTAGGTGACTGTTGAGATAGCTACCCCCTCTCTACTGAGGATTCTCCCGCTGTGTCCCCTATCCGCCTCTTCTCCGCGGCAGCTGGACCCCACCGCCTGGTGGGCCACTCCATCCAGATGGCCTGCAAGAACCTCGGGCTCTGCCTCTTCTTCCCCAAGCCTGCTTCCCTCTCATGCTTCTGTGTTGGGAGAGGGTGACTCAGTCATCTTCTAGGAGCTCCCAGGCCTCTGCTTCAGCCTATTCATCACCCATGTCTAATCCGTTACTAAGTCTGCATGATTTTACTCCTAAACATCTCTCTCATCTGCCTCTTCCTCTCTGTTTCTACCACCAATGCTATACTAATTCAGGCTCCACCTTCTCTTGCTTGGAATTCTTTAGTAGCTTCGTAACTGCTCATCCTGTCTTAAACCCTCATAGGAGGTCATTTCATCACTTTCTGATGGACATTTCTAGAGACGGAAAGGGTGCTGTGCCCTTACAGCAAGACATTCCCACATCTGAACAACTCTAATTGTTAGAAGGTCCCTCCTTGTATTGAGTCAAATTCTGTGCACCTGCAGTGTCCACCTTATTCTTCAATTAAATGGACATAACAGCCCTTCAGATGCATATTTTTCTCCTCTGTTGTGGGCATGTTTATTTTGAGCATGTCAAATTAGTTGGTATGAGTGGGCACCTTAAAATAAGACGAGAGGGATTCTGGACTTGTTTCTCTAGGGAGTTGAACCAAGAATGTTTGGCCTGGCCTCTTGGGACAAGAACAGCCCAAGGCTCAACTATTTCAACACTGTCCTCATGTTCCCCTTAAGTCTTTTCTGTATAGACTAACCATTTCTCATTCTGTATGTGCTTCGGGAGACTTGGATGCTGATGTCAGTCAACCCCTAGCTCAATAGGTCTAAGCAAATCATGAAAATTCAGGGCCTTGGCCATGTTTTCTCTCCTGGGATGTAAATATTCCCGCTAGCTCTTTACCTCCAGGGACAGAGTGCAGATCCGTGAGATGTGAGTTGTGCTGTGCTGGGCGTCTGTCTCCAAGTGCACTTGCTGTTGCCGAGTTTCTGCCCCTGACTCCGTCAGTGTTTATGGCTTTACAGAGGCTTGTTAAACGAGGTGTGTATGTGCGAAAGCTCCTAAAGCTGCGAACTCCTCAGAAAGAAAGCGACGTGTGAGTTGTATGTTGGAAGCTGTGCAGTTGACGCTTGGCCAAAACCCATCTTATGATGAGTCATGTTTTTGCTGAGAACCTAGTATGTACTGAGCCCTGACCTATGATGCACTTTGTCCCAAAGCAGATTTCTGAGACAGTTGTTAGTCACGGCACTATTTTGGCGAGAAAGAATTTGGAAAGTCATTTATTCCACTTCCCATGCTGGAAGGCTTTTGGAGTCCTTGGATTTTCCTCTGTGTGTTTTGTACATCTCCTTTTTCCCTTCTAATTACATCTCCTGCCGTCTTTCAACCACATGCATTTTGTTTATTCAGTAGTGCCTCATTCATTTGAGGTGAATTAGGAAAAGGATGGATTAAGTTGATTTTGATTTTCCGATATTCTTATTGAAGAGCAAACAGGGCATCTCTTTTGGTGAATAGCCACATATCAAATCACTCATGCTTTGAATCAGGAGGTTGAATTAGCAAGGTAAAATTACCAGCGGTAAATGCTTCTGGTTTGGATCTCCTCGCATACTGAACTTGGGTCAGCTGGAGTTTGGACCCCTATCTTGAGGTCTGCCTTGGCCAGGGCAGACTCTGTTTTCCCTCCCCATAGACGTTAACAAAGCACTACTCTTACTGAAGGGAATCTCACCGCCAGACCCAGTGATTAATATTTCACTTGCATTGTCTCATTTAGCCTGTGTGCCAGCCCTGTAAGAGAGAGAGGTATTATCGGAAGTCACTTGAGGACATGGTTAAAGGGAGCAAAGGGTTTAGAAGGGGTTTTCATAGGCTGAACTTGTACTTAGCTTTTCCTCGAAGCCCCTTGTTTCGCCGGCCCAATAGACCTTTCTGTGCAATCAGTGATCTTCCTTCATCTTAAGTTGGTACATTCGCTGTCTCGCTGGGAAGAGTCAGAGCACCGGGCTGCCTCGTGGGGGCGATTTGGATGACTGCTCCTCTGCGGGCTGCTCCAGGAAGTCACCCTCTAAATCTGATCGAGAGGGGAGGGACCCACCGCAGCTTTCAGCCCATCAAGGTGTTAACAAATGGCCTATTGAAAGTGTCACCATGTTTCAGCTTATCTATCATCAGTGAAAGCTGAGACCCCCTTGGAGCTGAGCACTGAGTGACCCAGGGGCACATAAGCCTTGTCAAGAGGGATCTTGCAATGGGCAAGCCCACTGGGGCCAGGTTGTGGGGGGAGGAGGGTCTCAGGATGTAATGAGTGCACTGAGCAGGTTCTCCCACACTTGGGAAACTTTGTGAAAGAAAGCAGCCATTTTGGTGTTGGGTGTACTGCATTCTGTCAAACTTAGAATTCCTCCAGCAGTTTTCAGACCGAAATCAGTCTCCTTCAGTGAAAAATAATGTTCAGTCCCTTGGTGTTCCATCAAAGTGAAACTGAGCTTCAAAAGCAGCAGCTTTGTGATCCTACAGGGTGGGAAGGTGTGGAGGAGACACTGCCCAGAGAATGACGGGATAAAAGGCAACGGGAATGTAACATCAAAGGGAGCCCTGGACCCGCCAGAGTGATTCCGACGTAATTAGGTTAGCGTGGGGGATTCAGTTACTGCTGCCCGCTCGGAGCGTGTGCTGCTCTCAGACTCCAGTCTGCACAAATTAAAATTAAATCCGTCTTTTTCATTTACACACACAGAAAGCTGAATTTTAATGGGAATTTCTCAGAACCTTGATAAGGAAGTGTTCCATAGATACCCTCTTCGTATTTTCTATTTATGGTTTCTGAGCCTCTTTAGATAAGTCTTTGATAAGAATTGATAATGAATAAATGAAATTCCTCGGAATTGGGCTCTCTAGGGGTTTTGATGGCATTTCCTGTCTGCACCAGGGTCTGATGGCCCCTGTGTCACTGTCTGTCTGTGAAAACAAAAATCACATGTAGTAAGAAAATGAAGTGTCTTAATTTAACAGCAAATTGCAAATCAGTTTTTAATGGCACTGGAGTGAGAATCTGGTGTGAAGTGTGATGAATTACACGGCTTTAATCGTAATGTGAAAAATGGCATCGAAACCCATCTGCAGATCTTTGCTGAAGATGAGATTCTTTCTAGGATTTGGAAAAAGAGAGATCTATACCATCAAGGCACTTAAACATTAACATCAAATCAATCAAAGTGCTCAGAAAGCTAAAGCTTCCTGAGCTTTTATGAAATCTCCCTGCTACCGACCCCCTTCTCCGCAGGGGCCAGAACCCCTCGCTGTCCTAGATAGGGCAGGGAAGAACACTGAGAACTTCGGCGGAACTGCGGGCGGCCCATGCTCTACATCCACCTCAGACGGCTTGTCTCCTCACAGAGGCGGTCACCCTGTCGGGCCATGGAGACTTTCTCACCCGTGTCTGCGCCGCCCCGCAGACCCAGCCAGGGAGGCCGAGTGGCCCTGCGGGCTCTCGGCAAGTCCTCGACGTTCATCAGAGGCCTCACTTCCACCGTTCCAGGGATGGCAAGCTCTTGGTTAAAGGTGACGTCCTGGTCAGTTCTGCAGAACTCTGGCCAACAGGGCAAAGTGATTGTGAAGGAGGCAGCCGCCTGCAAGGGCTGCTTCGCTGAGCTCGAATGTAAGGATCGAAAGGAGCAGGGTCAGGGCAAGGGACCCAGGTGAGTCCAACAGCTGAAAGGCAAAGAGGCCCCACAGATATCCTCAGGTCCTCCCGCTGCTGGCACAGAGCATCTTTGTGTGAATTCCAATAAGGCACCCTCTCCTCAAGACACGCTATTACCATCTGCCAGGCAAATATTATAGTCAATAAACAAATTTTCAAAGGCTGTGCATGAAGGGCACCTCCTTAAAAGTGTGGTGGCACTGTGCTGAGCACATCCTGGACCCAGTGGCCAGGCCACTATGTGGCCACCCATAGGCAGGGCCAGGTGGAAATGCCCAATTGTAGGTGCCACCATTTGCTTTTCTGCCTATCAGGAGAGAGAAAATCGGGATTAATGTTTTTATTTTCTCTTGGGACTTTTGTTTACAAAGTGAATTGTTTATTTAGTGAAGGCTTTGGGTTTAATCACAGTGATTAGCATGAGAAACCCTATTTGTGTAGCCTGGCACCCCAGTGGAAAAGTTGGATTAGTAGATTCAAGCCTTTCTTCACTTATGTTTGGATTATTATGATAATGCACTTGTAGACAAGCCGTAAAGCCAGAGAGCGTCAATAAGAGGTGGCACAGACCCCAAAATGTGGTTTCACTTTAGGCCCTCGGACGCCACGGTGCCACCCCCTTCCTTCCGTCCTGCCTCAGGTGGAAGCGTGCGAGGGCTCACACCAAAAGTTGCTGGATGGAAACTTGGAGAGAACTGGGCTTTATTTGCAGCCCGTGGGCCGTGTTAGAAGGGCAGAAGTCGATGAGATTTACTCGCTGAGGGCTCACGATCAATTTCTGCGTGTTTCAATGGTAAAACATACCAGCTGGATCTCTCAAAGCCCTCGATATGCTTTGGAATTTGTTTATAAACTGGTCCACTGCTTGAGATTCAGCACAAGGCAAGGCTTCAAAGCGGCCGAGTTTCTGAAATCTCCAGAGAATCTCATTGTAAGACGGATTTACTTGGGAGACAATCCTAGGTGTGGCAAGCGGCAGGGCTTCAGCTGGTCATGGAAAGTGTGCCCTTCTCAGAGGGGGGTCCGGTCTCTTCACGTGTTTACGCCATTCATCAGGGTCTGTGAAGACGCGGGCTTCCTGTCTTCGCGAGTCCTGCCAGGGCTCTGTGGGTTGAGATGAGGGTCTGTCTGGATTCTTGCCTCGCCCAAGCTCGGGCTACCTGGTGGCAGTTCCCAGCACAACCCCGAGGGCTCTCCCACCAGCTCCTCAGTGGACAGACCCCTTATCTCTGAAATTAGAGCAGTGATCGGGGATGATCCAGAGCGCCAGGCAGACTTCAAATCTTGTTTGCGATCACAAGTTCTGGATGAGATTTCTAGAAAAACGTGACCTGCAGAGTTGTTTGGTACAACTTGATGAGAGGCCTGGACTGTTGTTGACCTCTCCCTCAGCTGATAAGCCGGTCCAGGGTGGAAGAAAGAAGCTTTGTTTGAGAGCGGCTGTGTTCCGCACGTGGTGACCCGGCCCCCTAACTAGGGTAGAACAGCCCAGAAGCTTGCTCCCTCCCCTCTCCCTTGTCATTCTCTCTTCTCTACCTCCCCTCCCCTCCCCACTCCTCCTTCATGAGCACATTCCCTTCCTCCTTTCTATTTCAGGAAAGTTAATTACCAACCTCAATCATAGACTAAATGACTGGAAAGTGATTTTCAAAATTCAACAAAAAAACTTATCATGGGAGCTGGGTGAAAAAGATAAAGGGATTAAAAGTCCAAATTGGTGTTACAAAACAGTCACAGGGATGTACAGCACAGCACAGGGAATGTAGTCAATAATCTCACAATAACTATGTGTGGGGTTGGGTGGAAACTAGACTTATTGAGGGGGGGACACTTTGTAAATTATATAAATGTCTGACCACTAGGCTGTACACCTGCAACTAATGTAAAATAATATTGAATGTCAACTGTACTTGAAAAAAATGTGTTTAAAGAATCAAAAAACTGAGTGTCCAAGGCCCTGAAAAACAGTCACTCTCCATTCTAGGGCCTCTCAGCCTGTGCAAGACAGGAAACTTTCCTGCACTCCCGCACCCGAGTGCCGTGATGTGAGTCGCTGGCCCTAACTGCAACCACGGTACTCGTTGGTGTGGAGATGTATGCGTGCAAAGTACTAGCCACCCACGGAAGGTTCCTTCTGCCCCGCTCGGATAGAACCATTTAGTGCTGCTCAAAACCCCCAGGACCATTCCGTTTGAACTGAAACGAACAGAATAAACAAACCCATGCCCAATAGAAATTGGCTGTTCCAACTTCTCGTCTTCTTTCGTTCCATCAAGACTAAATCCTCAACGGCCAGGCATCACTAAAACCTATTGATAGGTTCTGTAATCTTTTAAAACAGTTTTTTAGTGAAGCAATTTTTGTGGTTAGGAGTCATCTTTGAAAGGGGGTCCAAACTCCACATTGTTCCAAACGAGTGCCTACTGTGTGCTAGGCACCATGCCAGTCGCTGTATGTGCATTAGGTCAGGAGCCCTGTGAAGGGGGAACGGCCACCCCTAGGTGCATAAAGAAACAGGAGAAGTCTAGAAAGTTAGCCAAGGTCACTCGTTCTTGACCACCCTCCAGCTCTCTCCTTTTCTTCCCACCCAGTGACAAGACAGCTGCCACATGGAGGGTGAGGAAGGGAGCTTGGTTCCAGTCAACAAGTGTTCACAGGGCACCTGCTGGGTGCCAGGCGCCAGGCTGGACTCTGAGAGCCAAAGACACGGCCTCCGCACTCAAAGAGCTGGTGCCCAGCAGACTGCATTGCCCCCTGTGTAGAGTCTTTTGGTGGATTCCCTGCCCCCTTAGATAAAATCCAACTGATTTATTGTGGCTTCAAAACCCCAGGCTGCCTGCTCCTCCCCTCTGTTCTCTTCCCATTCCCCAGCCCAGGCTCCAGCCTGGCTGCACGGTTGGTACTTCTACAGGTGCGTCACTCTGTCTGCTGGACCGTGGGAGTGGGCATGAAGGAGAGGCGTAAGGGACAGCGTGTTCAGGAGCTGTGGAAGGTCCCTGCCATCAGGCTTCCCCATCAGTGTGCCTTAGGAAGGGAGTTCAGGGCCCGATGGAGAAGGGCATTACCTGCCTTACAAAGGCTTTGGGTTTTGTTCGTAGGTGACTATGAACCCTTCAGAACATAATCAAGGTTTCCCCACACCTCAGCAACCCGTGGACCCAAAGAAAGGCCTAAGAACTTCAATGACCCAAAGCTGCTGACTCATGGACACCATTTCTTAACAGCCATACTCTTGCACGTCTCTCCCACCAGTGAAGTGTCTGCCAGTTATTTCTGAGGTTCCACGGACCCCTCATGATCTGGGCCTCCTAGCGAATTCAGACCTGAATCCCCTGTATGGGACGCAGCATATGGCAAGGGCAGTGGTCCATCTCGCTGGGCTGCGAGAAATAAGTTCAGTGCTGGGTGTGTGCATCCCCGTGGACCAGGCCTGAGCCCTGGGAGAGTGGAAACTGGGTGTAAGAAGTCCATCCATTTCTTTGTGGGGGCGCTGGAAGAGACTGTAGATCTCCTATGAGCCCTCGCTGAGGCACCCCATGAGTCTCGGAGCCTGGAGTGATAGGAGAAGTCAGTGGCATTGCTGGTGGGTGGGTTGTGGGACCAGAGATGGGGTGGGGACATTGTTAGGAAGCTACTGCAGAAGCTTAGGGAGAACAGAAGAGTGGGGATTAGAATGGACATTGGTAAGAGGTAGGGGCAGAAGTTTCTTGATCAGTAGAAGCCAATTCTGAGGATTCTCATTTGGGTGATGAGGGCAGAAGTGGTGCCAGCGGCGGGGAGAGGGGGAGGCACAGGCTTTGCAGAGCAGATGGGTTCAGCCACCCACACTGACATCCGAGCTCTGCAGTGGTTTCTGGTCAATATTCCTACCTCAACACCAGCCCAAAGGACTGAAGATGGAGATTTCATCAGCGCACTTCAGAAGACTGTAAACCGGCCCTGTGTCTGCAGCCCCACTCCATCCAGCCTGTCCTGCTCCCCGCAGTGAGACGGATCGTCCAAAAGCATCTTTTTTGTACCTGTTACCTTTTTGGACAGAGATTTTCTTTTTTTTTCCTTTAAAATAATTTTGGTTTTCAATTGCAGTTGACATAAAATATTATGTTAGTTTCACGTGTAACATAGTGATCAGACATTTATATAATTTATGAAGTGATCACCCTGGTAACTGGGCAGAGATTTCCAATCCTCTGTCTGGAGTGTGAACGTCTAGCCCTCAGCCTGGTGTCAGGCTCCCCTCTGTGCATCCCTGCCTTCCTGGATGAGGCCTTCTCTGGGTGAGGCCTTCTCTGGATGATGCCTTCCTGGATGAGGGCTTCTCTGGATGATGCCTTCCTGGATGAGGGCTTCTCTGGGTGATGCCTTCCTGAATGGGGGCTTCTTTGGTCACAGGAGACAGGAGTCCAGTGCAAACCAGCTCAGTTACAAGGGGAATGTACTGGTTGATGTGATCAGCTGGGCCTTAGCGGTGTGCATGCCACCAGACACCCCATCTCTTGCTCCTTCTCTTTGCATGCTGACTTCACTCTCAGCACACTCAGACCCACCTGGCAGGGAACATGAGGGAAAGCAGCGCATAGTTCAAGTCTCATGACATTGTGAAGAGAGTGGGTGGGGTCTCCTCCTTACTCAGTTCCACTTAGAAAAATCCCAGAAAGAGCTCTGGCTGAGCCAGCTTGGGTCAGGGCCCTCAGCCGGGTCAACCAGCAATGGCCAGGAAGGTGGGGTCTGAACCGCAGGCTGGGAGAAAATATGGAGCTCTCCTGGCGGGGAGAGGGGTGATATGTATGTGTGAGTGTGCATACACACACACGTTACACGCCCACTGTCGTACTTCAGCATGCTTCAACCCTCTCCTCAGAACCTCCATCCAACTAAGCCCAACTACTCTGACCTCAGATGCCCCAAATACCCTTCCTATTCTCAAGTCTTATCCTCAAGGACCAACCCTGATTCCCCATCCTCTCCTTCCTCAGCCCCACCCCACCTGGGGCCACAGGGGCTTTTCTCCTCCTGACACAGGAGAAATCAAAATGACAAAGAAGTAACTGGCTCAGGCTACAGAGCTAGAGGGGCAGGGAGCAGCCCCAGGCGGTGTGTTTCCCGAGCTCAGGAATTGCTCTGCTCTTCTCTGTGTGAGGTCTTCGCAGACCGGCTCTCTGTGAGAGTAGGGACCAGGGCCCTTATCCCCTGTGCGGCCCAGGGCTGGCAAATTGCTTAGTCAGGATTGGCGCCTCCACGGCCTTTCTCTTTCTGCCCTCCCACAACTCCTGGGCCTGGGGACAGGGTCTCTGCCGGTGATTTGCACAATTTAAAATTCTGTGGGAACTGGGAAGCTTTTCTTACTGGAGAGACAGAATAAAATCAATATTAATTATAATGCAGATGCCATGTTTTTCTAATCCTCTCAACTGTCTTCTACATGCAAATGAGTGTCCACAGCCTCCTCCGGGCATTCCCACAGATGGCTCCATGCACACCCTCCCTGTCTGGGCCTTAGGAACACTAACCTCCTAGGAGTTCAGGTCCCATTGTTGTGCCTGATTTGAAATGCAGGCTCTAATGTCATGCAGCCCTCGCAAGATGAGACCCCAGCTCCATTCCTCCCAGGCTGGAATACTTTCTCTTCCTCGGAGAACTGTTGAAATGTGGGTTTTCGTGTTCATCGACGTTCCCGGCACGTTTGTGGAGTTGGCTGGGCGCCGCCAGAGCGTGTTTCCCAACCAGCTCCTGGGCTCCAGCTATTCCGGCCTGTCTAGACCAGACTTGCCGGGGGCCTTGTGGGGCTGCGGAGACAGTCATTCCAGATTCAGAGAGATAAGCTTGAGTGTTTGAGCCAGCCAACCTCGGCAAGCTAGGACCGGTCCCGGCCTTGTAGCTGGACCAGAGGTGCCGCGGCAGGCGGACAGCGAGGTCTCCTGAGAGGACAGAAGGAACCTCTGCGGGGCAGCCAGCAGGCACTGACACGGGCGCCCAGACGCCGTCCTTAATTGCTGCCCTTCCAGCAGACCGGCTGTGCGTCAGACCCTCAACACCCGCAACCCAAGGTGTTCACTGCTATCACCAGATGAGTGGCAGTCTGATACAGGTCTACAAAAACAGTTAACAATTGGTGCTGACCATGTGCCAGGGCAGGGTCTAGGTGCATTGCAGGTATGGATCCTTGTTAACCTCTCAGCACATATTACTATGTCCACGCTGCAGACCAGGAGCCTGAGGCTTTACAGAGAGGAAAAGCCATTTGTCCGAAGTCACTGCTCCACTCAGTGTCCTGTGGGTAGTGGGGGTAGGCCAGCCCTCCGCTCAAACACCACGCTTACACCTGCTGCCATCAGGGTTGTGAAACAGTAGCAAAAATAGGAAAGATGTAGCTAGACTCAGATTGCCATGGAACGCAACAATTATAGCAACTTATGAATTTTCTAACTAACCTTCAACTCGGTGTGACAAGTGTGGGCCTTCTCCGCCCTCTGCATTTGCCCTAGCTGCCAATTTACCTTCCTCATAAGCCCAGAGCTAATGGGAGCTGTGTGAGTGGGGAATCGTGATACAGTAGTTACCCTCCCTCCCTCTCTCTCTCTCTTTCCCTCCCCCCTCCCTCCCCCTTCCTCCTCCTCTTTCCTGCTCAAGGCGTGCTTATTGCTTAATTCCATACCTAGCACCTTTTCTGACACCCTACCCCAAAAGAACCACTCCCAAAGGTCTGGTGGATCAAATTCAGGTCCAGCCTTGGGGTACAGGATGTGGGTCGTGCCTGCATCTTTCTCTCATGGGGGCCGTGGGTGGATTTGGTCCCCAAATGAACCTGGCAAGACCTGTGGGCAGAATGCTCTTGAGCCAAAGCCCAGCAACTTCCCTTCGTCCGGAGGTCGGGCCTCAGCTGCTGTGCGGGGTGCAAACCCCGCCCCTGTCTCCGGCCTCCCCTCTCTGCCACCTTCGCCCCTCAGGATAAGAAGTTCTGAAACAAGGAATCAGACTTGCCTTCAGGAATGACGTTCAAGTTTAGGGACCAATAGAGAATTTTCTATTGAAGAAAAGCTGTGTTACTGTAACGTGGTCATTAGTAGCATGAACAGCATGCGTGTGAAAGATCGATTCTTCATGCCTTTTCTTGCGTGCCTCTCTTGGTCTGGTGGTTGAAGAACAAAATCCAAAGGGCATGTCTGTTTGGTGTAAACTTTCTGAGGGAGCACAGCCGTGGTAAACTTGCTCTGGCTGTCACCATGCCCTCTGTCCCAGATGCCCACTGTCCCGTGCCGACCTCCTGTGCCTGCAGAGGGAGTGGGAATGATTTGGATCCAGCCAGTCTCTGAGGCACATTGAAGCCCAAAGATGTCCCACAGAAGCCAGGGTGAAGAGTGGGGAAAGCCGAGCTAGGACATGCTTGTGTCCTCTTTACTTTCCCAAGATTGGAAGCTGTTGGCAGTGCTGGGACCCACCCCTTATTCTGTCACTTCTGCTTAATTCCAGCCTGAGCGTGAAGTGAGAGTGCATGTGAATAGCACGCAGGTGAGAACTTCTCTCTTCTGTCCTTTCCTCAGTGTGTGGCCTGAGGGAGGGCAGGAGGGTTCTTTGGCTTGAGCAGTGTCAGCGTTCAGAGGGCACAGATGCGCAGAACCATTGCCAAGGCGGAGGTGCCCCTGCGTTACTTTAAATTGCTAGAATTTGCTCTGTAGTCCAAAGACCTCAAAACGATCCAGGCCATGGCTGACATGGCTTCCTCTCAGGGAGAAATTCAGATTCCTCCCAGAGGGGTGGCAGGTGAGTGGAGGTGGGGGGCGCTCTCAGCAAAAGTTCGGTGGTTTGGGGAAGCCAGCAGAATTCTGCCAAATGTCACAGATGCGTGTGACCCATCCCAGGAAGCAGGGAGCTCACTCCTGGTCCCCAAGGAGCACCAATGTCAATCACAATGCTCTCGAAGATACAAATGGGTGTACTTTATTAACTTCTGCCACGTACGATCACCCCTCAATAACCATGGACTGACAACCCGTCTAAGCACTTATCTGTACCAGCAAAGTCCTAGTGGCAAGGTCAAGGTCTCATAAAACAGAGGCACTTGGGAAAGTGACAAAAGTTGCATTGAGATATGTGATTACAGCAGTAAGTGGACGTTCCAGCTGACATCCGTCCCCAAAACAGCCCCTGTTTAAGGGCGAGAGAGGCCACACGTGGTGACTTTTGAGCTGCCGCCATCCGTTGTTGACAGCGCCAGCGCCAGCGCCCCCTCACCTGCCGAGGCAGAAGCTCCCATTAGCCCTGACGGGGCAGGCCCGCACTCACTGGCCTGACAGGCAGAGCTCTGTTGCTCGCTTACTCTGATCTGTCTCCCTCCCTCCCTCCCTTCTTCCCACGCTCTCCTCTCCCCCTTCCTCTTCCTCTCCCTGTGTCTTTCCCTCCGCCCCCTTTCAAATCCAAGTTTAGCATTTGTGTAATCTCCCGAGTTTTCACAATTTAGGCAAGAACTTAAGGGTATATTTTTTGAAGTCTTATCTTCCCTCCCAAATTATTTGGGAGGGTCAGTCTTAGTAATTTGCATTTCTCTCCTCTCTGAGTACCTCCCTATAGTGCCCCATCTACAGAGTCCACAGGGGGAGAACAATAATTGTGGTTTTTCTTCTAAGGAGTTAGGACAGAAGTAATAAGACAGCTGATTTTATGTTTTTGGTAGCGAGTGTAAAACAGTATTATCTCAGAACCTGGGGTGAAAGATGGTTGTGCACAAAATGCTAAAACTACCTTGCTGCTTCTGGGAGACGCTGAGCCAGGAAGAGAGGTGGAGTGGTGGGAAGTGGTCTGGGTGTCAGGCATTCGGGAGGAAGGAGAATCCAGAGAGAAACGTGGGGCCGCACCCTTTCACTGCAGGGTCACACGGAGGATGGGGTCTGCCGATCTCCACATTTTTCAGGGCTCTGACTGAGGAGAGGTGGGCCCAGGACGCAGCATGAGGGGTTCAGAATGGGCACGCGCAGGCTGCCAGGGTGGCTAAAGAGGGGCCAGGGTCACAGTGGCCTTGGCATTTAGCTCAGCTGCCAGTGACAGGAACACCCAAAATAACAGGCTTGAATGAGGCAGAAGATCACATGGAAGACCTGGAGGCAGGCAGCCCAGGGCTGGGGTGTCGACCCCCCAGCTGTGAGGGACCTGGGCTAGTTCATGGCTCCTATTCCTCTAGGGTGTGGCTTGCTCCTCGGTTCAGGATGAAGTCCCGGCAACACTGCAGTTTACTCTTTCTTGGCCAGAACTTAGTCACATAGCTAGCGATGTCATCCTTCAGCTATGTGTCCATATGCCCAGCTAAAACAGGGCTTCAGATAAGTGGAGAGAGAAGAGGAGAATCTTCATAACTAAGGAGCGTCATCGAGGTCCCTCATTTGGGGTATCCGTTCATTCGGCGGATACGGGGCGCCCAGTTACCCAGGCGTTGCTCCAGGGCAGCTGGAAAGGCACGTGGGTGTCTGCTCTGGTGAAACTTACAACCTAGTGGGAGCAAAGCAGGCAACAGACCAGCAGGGAAAGAGGCCTGGTGGCCCATGTGCATTCTGCGCGCGAGTCTTCACAGTGAGCCGTCTCCAGAAGCCCCGTACATAAGTAATGATCAGAGCAGGCAGGGTCCACCAGCGCTGCTAGCTGCTGCGGGCAGAGAACAGCGGCCTCTCTGACGTGCCCCTCCCCGAGCCTGCACTGTGAAGAGCGCAGCGGTGGGGAAGTGGAGGCGGGAGAAGTAAACAGTTAGAAAGCCGGAGCCCCAGCTTGGAAGTGGCCCCGAGTCATTCATTCTGCGGCCGGTGCCTTCATGGGCCCACGTGCCCAGCAAAGCTCGAGGATGAGAATCCAGCTGTGAAATCCCGTCTCCTTTTCCTTGGTGGAGAAGGATTTGGGGCGCTCTCCCTGCACAGTCACAGAGCAGTGTGATGAGGCCGGCTTTGTGTTCCTAAGGGCTTCTGAGGCGACCAGGGGAACTTGGAAAAACACAAGGGCACGGCCTTTTCCTGCTCCCGTGACCTTCAGCCAGCCGTCCCTGAGCCTGGCGTTGCTGGGAGCCGGGCAGGCGTCCAAGTGCAGTTCACGTGTTGTAAGTGGGCGCGGTTTCTAAATTAAACCGGAGCCGGTGTCACCCACCCAGACCTCCCGCCCTGGCCGCTGCGCATGGCCTAGGTCAGGGAGTCTCAGACGGTCTGGGGAAGGACTCGTTGTTCTGTTTAGATTTAGAGTTCCAACTTCCAATCTGTCTTAAAAATAAAATATTAGAAAAATGAAGTTAAGAAGATAGACAAAATATAGACTTAGACTTCTATTATTAGAGTCAAGAAACATAAAATTACTCTACCCAAGGTCTCAGCTAACAGCTTCTAAAGGCCAGCTCAATTCCTGGACTGGGGTTTGCTGGTAGCAGAGAATTCAGAGCCATCACCACCAGCCAAGGGACCACCTGGTGGGCAGCCCTGGGACAGGCCCAGGCCCATGGGCCAGCTGGGGACCACTGTCCTTCCCAGCTTCAGCTCCCAGGACCGTCTGGAGGGAGAATGAGGAAGCTCCCCTGTGGCTGACGTGCCTCATGCCCACACGCCTCTCCCCCTGGCACCCCCGCCCCGCCCCCACGTTTCTGATTGCTACCTGAGCAGACTGACAAGGAAGAGCTTGGCCGACCCCCGTCACAGTCCTCGTGTGCAGGTGAAAGCTTTGCCCACACACTCACAGCCAGAGAGTTGGAAGGCCACAGCCCACTGTAATCATTATCCAGGCGCCCCGACCTGCACAGGGCTTTGGGCACGTATCGGTTTGATGAGCAAAGCAGCCAACCGCGAGGGGGGCTGTGGTCTCCGGCTGGCCTGGCCGGCTGTCCTGGGCAGGGTGGGTGGTCACTGTTGGCCCTGTGTTGCAGTTCTCCAAGGAGAGGCACATCATGGACAGAACCCCTGAGAGGCTGAAGAAGGAGCTGGAAGAGGAGCTGCTGCTGAGCGGTGAGGACCTGCGCAGCCACGCCTGGTACCACGGCCGCATCCCCCGACAGGTACCTGCCCCCCCACCCCCACCCCCTGCCATCACACACCCACCTGCTCTCAGACAACGCCCAAATCGAGGACCCTGCGGGATCATACACCAAGGCCTTGTAGGAGTGGCCCCAGTTTAGCCAAAAACAAACACCATAAAGTGGCCTGCTTCTAAGGACACCTTGGAAAAACCTAAGGTCAGACAACCAAAGCACAGTCCCACGTGCCCGGTGAATGGATGAGGAAGAAGCAGGTGTTCCTGTGGTCTGCGCACACAGAGCAGGCAGGAGGCAGCAGCCACAGGGTGGTACCTCAGAAGAACAAGGCCAGGCTGTGGTTCAGATGATTCAGCTGCTGGCTGGCTGCCTGCAGCCTCATGCCCTTTGGAGCCTGCTTCCTTTCTAAGGCAGTGGCTTAATTGCAGATAAGGAGAAGGATATCACTGAGGTGGGTGGCCCAGAGCAACAGGGCCCCTGTGCCCCGGTGGGGCCGGCACTTCTTCACTACCTGACCCCTAGTTTAGAGACAGGAAGAAGAGGATTCACATCAGTGACCAGACTCGTGGCCCACAATGTACTTTGTGAAAGCACTGTTTGAGGGATTGCTATGAATAAGGACTTTTTTGTTTGTTTGTTTGTTTAATAATATAGAAATTGAAAGGTAAAATAAGTCCAGAGTTAAAGTGCAGGATTTTCCTTAGGCTGTTATTATTATAACCTGATCTGGCCAGTCTTTCACCCCAGACCACATGACAGGACAGGGGTGGGTGGGGGGTGAAGGGAAGCACATAGGTCGTGAATTGCTTTTTTAATGCAGCGGATTTCTCAGCACTATCAAAGAAATAATCCCTAGTCTTTTCTCTTTTTTTAGTTTAAGTTTGATCATACAAAGTACAGGCAGCAAAAAAGGAAGAAAATGACACTCTTACCCATAATTCTCCATCCTGGAGAAAACCACTGTGAGCAGTTGGATATAAACCCTCCCAGCCTTTTCTGAACCAAGTATGAGCTCATACACGCATCGAGCTCACTTCCCTGCTCGATGACACACCCTGGGCAGCTTCTCAGCTCTAAAGCCTTCGTCCTCTGCTCCGAGTGTGTGTCCACTGTGCGCGCACCGCTCTCCCCGGGGCCCTCGGGCCAGCATCCTCTAAGACAGCTGCTACGCTCACAGCTATGACTGTTTCCTCAGGCTCAAGTCCAAGAAGTGGAATTTCTGTGTGAAAAAAGCATTTTTTTAAGGCAAAGATGCAATTTGACAGTAACCATGGTAGCATTCTATTCTAAGCTCACTGATCAAATGTTGGAAAGGCCCGGAAAAATTGTCCAAGTTTATAAAATCTGTGACTGTCACGGCCGCCCTTCTCCTCGTGGTCACAAAGTTTGTTCCCCACTTGCCATGCGTGTGAACTTTCAGCGAGAAAGCGCTCCCGTCCGTATCACCGATCGCGGTAGTGACAGCAGCTGTCCTGGCCGCACCTGCCCCGTGTGGCTGCGCTGGAGCTGACACCGCCCCTGCTTTACAGGCCGCGGGGCTGAGCCCCAGAGAGAGTCTGCAGCTTGTCCGGTCACACAGCAGGGCCAGAGTCAGACCCAGGCGGTCCGGCCCCTGCAGTGAGCACACTGCGCCGCGGTACACATTCCCCTCTTCCCAGACACGTCAGCATCCTCCCGGCTAACCATTTCTGAGTAACTACTGTGTGCCGCTGAGCTAGTGCTTTGCATATATGAGGTGTGCAAAGGTGTAGTGCTCCCACTGACTCGGCGAGGTGAGGGGTCCTGGCCTCCAGCGAGGAGTCAGTATGCTCAGGGTTGTTGGCGGAACCTCCTGCAGGTATGCGTAAGTGTCACCCTCTGGCCACTCGTCCCCGTACCCCCCTCCCCCAAGCACTCAACTCCCGGTTACCTTTCCCTCCACGTCACCACGTCCACACACCGTGCCCGGTGCTCGATTACTCTCACTGCAGTGGGAGTCCCACGGCACCGGGGACTCCGGTCTGCTCCATTCACTGCTGTGCACCCGGTGTCCACAACAGCACTGGGCACATCGTAGGTGGTCAGCGGGCAGCACTGAAGTGAATGAATGAATGGGTCTCCTAAGAGTTAGACATTTGAACAAGCCAAGAGCCGGTTAAGGAAGCAAAGACAAAGCAGCGTTGTCTTCTGTTGGCCAGGAAGTGGGAGAGGAACGTCAGCTTGCCTTTCCCTCTTCTCACTCACCATTTTGTCCCCAAGGTGGCAGAAAACCTCGTGCAGCGAGACGGTGACTTCCTGGTTCGAGACTCTCTGTCCAGCCCCGGAAACTTTGTTCTGACCTGTCAGTGGAAGAACCTTGCTCAGCACTTCAAGATCCACCGGACCGTCCTTCGGCTCAGCGAGGCCTACAGCCGCGTGCAGTACCAGTTTGAGATGGAGAGCTTCGACTCCATCCCCGGCCTGGTGCGCTGCTACGTGGGCAATCGCCGGCCCATCTCCCAGCAGAGCGGAGCCATCATCTTCCAGCCCATCAACCGGACGGTGCCCCTGCGGTGTCTGGAGGAGCGCTATGGCACCTCCCCTGGCCGGGCTCGGGAGGGCAGCCTCGTGGAGGGAAGGCCAGACGTAGCCAAGAGGCTGAGCCTCACCACGGGCAGCGTCCAGGCCCGCGAGCCAGGCTTGCCCAGAGGAAACCTCCTCAGGTGGGTCAGGGCCTCCTCGGGTGGTGTCGGGACGTGAGGGGCACTCTGAACATGTCCAGGCTTAGTTAGGCAGGCGAGGAGCTCACCCTGGACAGGAACAACAAACGCTGTTAGTCTGATGCCAAGTGTGGCTGGAACAGCTGTCACAAGGCAGTGCATGATCCATTCCCAACTGAGTTGGTGCCAAAAATAAATGACGCGGTTGCCAGGGAAGGGGGATTGGCCAGGAGAGGTTTTCATGAAGGGGCAGGAATCCAGCTGGTCTGAAGGCTAGGACAGATTCGGATGGACGCTGCAAAGGGGGTGTTCTGGGAGGGCTCAGCCTGAACACGAGGGTAGAGCTAGTAAGGGGCCAGAGTTGCTTGGAGCGAGTAAATAGTGGGTCTGGAGCAAAGGGTCCTTGGAAGGGGCAGGCAGGGGTAGGCTTAGAGGGGCCGTGGCCAGATCATGGGGCCATGGTCCCAGGCGAAGGGGTTTGAGGGAGTCTCAAAGACTCGACACTGTGAATGAGATGTCCTGAGCATGGAACTAGACAGTGATGTGCAAGAGGGGCGAGGAAAGAGAAGAGTTGGAAGACCAGGGCGGTGAGTGGTGGAGGGTCAGGCTATGTGGGTGGGGTAGAGGGAGAGGCGGGCAGTGCAGGCACCAGGCTTCTCAGGATCCTTCCGCCTGTGGGGAAGGTGGGGAAGGACAGGCGACTGCCTCAGGAGGGGCCAGAGCATGTGGACTTTGGAGGAAAACCCAGTCGCTCCGTCTGAGATAGGACTGTGTGCCCACTAAGTTCCGGTGTTCAGCAACAGCGTGGGGGGGGGCGTGTCAGGAGGGGGCTGAGCCTGCGGGCTTAGATGAGGCCTGGTCCGCAGGGAAAGGGTGGCCTGGCCGACTCAATGAGAAGAGGTGAGATTCCTGAGACAGGAGATGTCAAGAGCCTGGGGCTGCGTTCTGAACCTTGGGGGAGGGGGAGAAGAGTGCAGAGCACTGGGCCCTGAACGGAGGCGCCCCGCCGTCGGCCCTCGGTGCGCTGTGTGTGCAGGGCCTGCTGTCCCCATGCAGCTAAAAGATTCCTCATGTGGGTTGTGCACAGAACCTCACCTGTGCCGGGAGAGGAGGAAGATCACCCGCATCCCCTCCCTTACGCAGCTCCCTTCTCTGGCTCCCTGCGTCCAGGCTCACACACTTCAGCCAACGTATTTTGTGCCACTTATGGATTTTCTTCCTGGGTCAGAAGGAAATGTCATAAACAGCCATTTCTAGAATGCAGAACTTCAGAAGTAGAATCCAGGATTCCGAGTAACACATATTATAGCAGCGCTCCTAGGAAGCTGCGGTGAGTTCACAGCCAGCTGTGGCCCGAGCCCACCTGGACACAGTGCAGGTCCCGCAGTCACCTGGCCAACCCCGGCAAGCTGCGGGCCTGCGCTGGGCCTCCCTTCCTGCATCTGGAAGACGGGGCTTGTGAGAGCTAAGTGAGCCGTGCTGTGTGCAAAGTGCTTAGACAGCACTGGCACACAGTAGGTGCTAGGTAAGTGTTAATAATCAGAATGTACTAATTCTTATTTCTGGAAGGCAGTAGAATGTGAGACTGAGCACAGTTGCAGGAAGGGAGGAAGAACTTTTACCTAAGGTATTTAGAAATTCTCCTTTACATAGTAATAAAAATGGGCTTGAGATCCCCAAAAATATCAAAGGGGTAAGTACCCTTTTCTCCTCTTCCCTCTGGGCGTTGAGGCTGGCTGCCCAGCTGAGGGACAGGGGGTTAATGCTGTGAACAGCCGGGCGGATTTGTCAATAACACACTGACCGGGTGTGGTGCTGGGAGGAAGGCCTGCTGGTCTGCCTTCAGAGACTCAGATTTAAAATACAATTATTTTTTAAAGGTAAGAAACAAAAGAAAAACAGAAAGTCTCTAAGGAATGAGGCAGGCCTGACAGAGCACCTCTGCTGATTGCCCTTTGAAAGCAGAGTTCCCCGGGCTTCGGGCTTCGTCACCTGCCACCTCCGGGCACGGGCAGCGGGCCCAGAAATGTCTAAACGTGGGGGTGGGGTAGGCTCCGCGTCAGCAGTGGCCCCACGCCCTGCCCACCTCCCCACTTCCTTGGCTCCTGCTCCTTCCCTGTCTTTGGTCCTGCTGGCGGGCTGGCGGGCAGCCGGCCTGGGTGAAGGTGTGTGCGGTCGGCCAGGTTACATTCCAGGCTGGTGCTCTGGCCAGTGGAGTCCTGCTGCTCCTGGTGATCACTGCTTAAGTGTCACTTTTCAGACGCCGTTGCCTTTCGGAATCTGCCCTCTGCCCTCACTCATCTCTGAGGGGTGGCCGGGATTTCTCTGTGGCTGGGAGTTCGGGGTGGCGTCCCCCCCCTTTGGATTGTGTGGTTGTTTTCTTTGGTGCTTGCAAAGGTAGGAAAAAACTTTGTGATTTCTGTAACAGAAGCTTGTGGGAGGGCCGATTAAAGTTCATTACAACTTGGCTGATACAGTGCTTTCTCTTTTAGCAAAAGAGAGAGTCTCTTCCTCGGTGCTCGTTAGAGAAATTCCCAGTCTGAATGGGCAAAGGACAAAGGAACGCTAGCTAAGTGTATTGCAAGCTGTGTCCCACCTTTTCCCTGGGTGGTGGTGCTCTGTGCTCCCAGCTGCCGCTCGGCGCCCACGGGTGCCCACGATCTGCCCCTCACCCAGCTCAGCAGGAGTGAAGTTGGCTGTGGGGTCCCTGGTGCATCCAGGAGGACGGGTATGAGTCGCCCCAGGAGACC
This sequence comes from Macrotus californicus, assembly GCA_007922815.1. NCBI lineage: Eukaryota > Metazoa > Chordata > Mammalia > Chiroptera > Phyllostomidae > Macrotus > Macrotus californicus. The sequence continues at coordinate 31,559 of VMDR010004468.1, forward strand.
CTGTGGATTATTTGGGGGACCTGAGGTTTGCACTGAAGTGGAAACTAACTGTGACACTTATGTCACCACGGAATGGCACATATTTGAACAAGTCATTCCTCCTGGGTCTGTAAAACCTCAGGCTCTGTTAAAAGGACACACTGTAGTTTCATCAGATTTTTCCAAGGTATTCTGAAACCTTTATCCTGCTTTGATCAGCTGGTTGGAAAGGCTCAGAGGAGGCTTCCCAGGACCCAGCTGGATTGGCCACAGGGATGTGGGGAGGGAGCCGGAGGCATAATTGTGGATTAACCACCTTCCTGAGAAATGCGCCCGCCAGCAGGCATTCCTGGATGGTTAGGGTATGCAGTGGCACTTTCGTTCTGAGCAGTCTTTCCGTGATGTTGCCTAAAGGTTTTGTGGTTTAATGATAGGCTTTTGCCCCACTTGCCTTTTGCTTCAGAAATAAAGAGCAGAGTGGCAGCCAGCCAGCCTGCCTGGATCACATGCAGGACCGACGAGCCTTATCCCTCAAAGCCCACCAGTCGGAGAGCTACCTGTCAATCGGTAGGTCATTGGGAATTTGGGGGGAGGAGGGTGACAGTGTTACCCCAGTTTCCTTCAGGCTGTTTTCTCTGCTCACCTAATTTGAGAAAGACATAAGGCTCCGTGCCTGCAGGAGGTTTGCAGGACCACATCCAGATGTGAATCACTGAGCTGGATGCTTTATGCACGCCAGGCTTAAAGCCTCATAACAAGTTTTCAAGGTGAGCGTGGTTATTCTCTTTTCGAGGCTGAGGAAACTGAGGCTCAGAGGTTACGTACCTTGTCCAGAGGCATCTACCAGGTAAGTGGCTAAGCCAGCATTTGAACCCAGGTTTTCTGATTCCAAGCCCATTCGCTAACTGGTGGTCTTCGTGACATGAGCCCAGGCCTGTAGTCCGCTCCCAGGACAGAGGGTGGGCAGCTGATCCTGGGGCTCTTGACGGAGCAGCTGTCCGGAGACCCCTCTTCTTCTCCGTTCTCTTCCCACAGCCGGGAGGGTGAGGGGTGTGGGAAGTGGTGAACCAAGTAAGCAGTTATGTCAGTAGCCATGCGATGTGTTTCCTTGTTTTTATAACTGACCTTCCATGAGACCACAAGGTGGCTTTCCTAGTGCCCCTTACACTGCTCTGTGGGCCGTCACGTCTCCGCCCCCCCCCCCCCCCCCCCCCCCCCCCCCCCCCCCCCCCCCCCCCCCCCCCCCCCCCCCCCCCCCCCCCCCCCCCCCCCCCGCCCCAGGGTGTGGCTCCCACTGTCCCTTAAAGCAGGCTGGGATCCACCCTGACTCTGAGAGTGACTCAGAGCCCTTTGTGCTGTGTGGCTGAAGATGTGTTTCGGAATGACTCACTGCTCTCCGGACCCCGTGTGTTTTCCCGCTCTGACTATCCATCCTAACCTTCTACAGCCATAAAATGACATTGCGGCCCAGCTACCAGTGATCACTGGGATTTAAGTTCCCCCAAAACTGTGGGGTCGGGCCAACTGGGCCCTCAACATGCCTTAGGGCCAGACTGACTGCTTTAGATTGGGCCCGGTGGCGTCACACCACGTCATCTTTGGGAGCTGGACGTCCGTTCCCCGTGGCATGAATGGAGGGCTGGGCGCTGTCACTCTCGTTTTGTTTTGTGTTCTGCATCTGGCAGAGCTTTTTCTGACCGTCTCTCATCCTCTGCAGGCTGTAAGATGCCCCCTCAGTCCTCAGGCATGGATGCGGCCCCCTGCCCAAACTCACCTGTTTTCAGGACAGGCAGCGAGCCCACCCTGAGCCCAGCCGTGGTTCGGAGGGTCTCCTCGGATGCCAGGGCAGGGGAGGCGCTGAGGGGCTCAGACAGCCAGCTGTGCCCCAAGCCACCCCCCAAGCCCTGCAAGGCGCCCTTCCTCAAGGCTCCCCCATCCCCATCCACCTGGCTCAACTCGGAGGCCAACTACTGTGAACTGAACCCAGCCTGCACCCCAGGCTATGACCGGGGAGCCAGGCCGCCTCTTGGCGCCCAGGACAGTTATGTGGAGCTGCTGACAGCCAAGCAGAATGGAGCAGCAGGTCCCCGAAACTCAGGCACCAACTACTTAATTCTCGATGACGATGACAGGGCAGGGCCTCGGGAGCTGCCTACAGCAGCGCAGACGGACGGGGAGCAGGACGACGGGGGCGGGTTTGTGAAGCCCGTCCTAGAGACAGCCTCCTCGTTCAGGCCCAACAACTTTGAGTCGAAGCTCCTCCCCCCGGAGAACAAGCCCCTGGAGACAGCGATGCTGAAGCGTGCCAAAGAACTGTTCACCAGCAACGACCCCAAGGTCATCGCCCAGCACATGCTAAGCATGGACTGCAAGGTAGGTACCTGGGTGGGCGGAATTTCAGAATTTCGTTCTGGACTTTGAAAGTTTGGAAGGGGGGCTATGTCTGTACTTGGCTTTGCCGTACCCTTTAAGTGCTTTGCTTACAGGAACAGCCTGAAAATAACCCCAGCATGGGGATTTATTTAAGGGGTGGGAACCAAGGCCAGGATAACCTTCGCCCAGGTAGGAAGCTTGTAAACTTCACCTGGGACAGAGGGGTGGCAGGCTGCTGCCCGGGCCACGCCTCCCTCCCCCAGCCCCTGCCAGTGGCTGGAGCTGCTGCGGGCTGCGGAGTCCTCTCAGCTGGTCCGATGTTCAGATTCTCCCCTGGCCTCAAATCTGTCGGAGCTGCTGAAGGCAAGTCCAAAGGAAAATAGATAGTAGAAGAAAATGTAATTTCTGGAGAAACAGCCTTGGTTATTTTTGTTTCATTATTCATGCACACACACACATTATGTATTTATTGTTGCTGAAACGGTCTTTAGGACAAATGAAACATTTGAAAGTTACCTTGATTTTTTTTAATAAGTAATACTCATTCAATTTAGAAAAATTGTAAACACACAGTTATAACTTTTCTAAAATTATAATTATAAAATATAATTTCAAAAATGTATAAAACACAGGTTAAGAGAAAAACTTCAAATCCCACAAAGCCAGCTTTCTGGTGATCGCCGTTGCTGGCTGGTATTCAGCTGCGTGCAGAGGTGCGTAAATAAGCGCGTGCGGGTCTGGTGCTTTGCCATGGAAATAACGCCTGTGTCCACACACTACTCCAAACCCGGCATTTCATCAAACACGACAGGACCATCTTCCCACGCGCCTAAGTAAATGCATGTTCACATCATCATCGTTTTTTACTGGAAGCATTTGTTTTAGCTATGGGTGTCTTTTGTTCATAGGTGGCCCCAAGGCAGCCTCATTCTTCAGAGATATTTCTAGAAAGCAGGTGTCTCAGGCTGAGGAGGGCTCAGCCGGCCCCTCAGTGTAAAGAGACCGATCCCTGCATTTGAGCAGCAGATCCAAGGCCTTTGTGAGATTTAAGGCCCTTTTTCGTGTGTAGCTCCGTGAAGTCAATTAGCTGCAAAGGTCAGGGCTCATTCAGGAACTGGCTTTACAAAAACGAATTGCCTAGGTCTTCCAGTAGCCCCTTCCCCAGGGTGTCCCCAGGTGACTGAGGACGCAGCTGGCCGGCAGGACACTCCCAAACAGCCTTCAGGAATGGTAGGCAGTTGCTGGCTATTTTGGGGTAACGAACCCCTTCCTGAAAACAGGACTGAGGGATCACTCAGTTGACCTCATGGCCAGGCCTGGGAGGTGGTGTGTGTGTGGGAGGAGGGGCCGGAGGGGCCCTGAGGAGACAGCGGGGTGGGGGCTGCTCAGGGAGCACAGGGCTGTTCGCATGGTTGGCTGAGTGTCCTTGGGCAGTGCTCACCAGTGGTCAGGTAACTTGTCAGGTGAAATTCTCACTCACTTTAAAGCAAGCTAAACCTGTTTGGGCAGTGAGAGGACTTAGGGTTCCTGTTCCAGGAAGTAGCACTCTAGGCCTGGATCTGAGAGCAGGGCCACACCGACAGGCCGGCAGCCTGGTGCGCCCGTCTGGGTGCTACTTACAGGAGGCTCCTTGGGGAGGCATGGGTCTGGGCCGGCAGAAGAGCCTGACTCCTGAGAGGGAAGGGGTTCTCCTTCCCTGTGGCCTCAGGCAGGGCTTGGCAGTAATGGGGGAGGCAACATGCCCAAGCACTCTGCAGGAGGGTCTAGAACCTTCTCACTACCTTGGCAGCCAAGAGGCTAGATTCTGAGTCTGTTCCCAACAGAAGGAACGTGCAGCCTACCTTTACTCTTGCTCTTTCCCTCTGCATTGCGCCCCCTGGCGAGGCCGCACTGCCCCATCTGGTACTGGCCAGTACCTCAGGCCCAAGTGCTGGTTGCCACACAGTGCACAGAGCCCAGGGCTGGCACCCAGAAAGGCCAGCAGAATTGTGGGTGGCCCTGAGCACCGCCAGGCTGCCTGCCATGTTCTGCCCTGCTCCTACCCAGCAAAGGGCACCGACCGCCCTGGCCTCGCTCACCTGAGCCTCCCCCCACCCTCTCCCCCATGCAGAGGCTGGAAGTGAGGGCCTGTAGTTAAGAGCTTGGTCTCTGGGGATGAACTGCCTGAATCTACTCCTGCCTCTCCTTGCTTCTCCCAGTCTCTCTCTCCCTGCCCATAAAAGGAGGAGAATAATACCAACTACCCTCCATACCATGCCTGGCCCAGGATGAGGCTAAGTAAGTGTTGGTAGTGCTTTGTATTCAGCCTTGACTGAGTTACTGCTGTGGGCCAGGCCAGGTCATGGTGGGGGGAGGTGGGGAGACAGTGATAGAGGAATTCGGACCACCACCCAGGTGGGAGGTGTTCTGCAGGGCAAGGCTCTGGAGCTGTGGGGCCTCTGGAGCAGGATCCTGAGCCAGGGCAGCTAGGGGATCAGAGAGGGGATGTCTGGGATGGGCTTTGAAGGCTAAATAGGAGTTGGCCGGATGAAGAATGCAAAAAGCATCTTCCAAGCGGCAGAAAACACACACATGCAGAAACTTGGGTGTCAAAAGCCATGGTGTGAAGGGTTGGCTTATGGAAGATTCGCGCTGTGTGGACAGTGAAAGTGGGGCAGGGGAAGTCCTGGTAGGTATTCCACGTTTCTAAGTCTCGACCTCTGGGCCCATGCCCAGTCGCTGTCTTCAAAGCACATTGCGGTTCAGTGAGGGAGACAGGCCTGTCAGTGCCCAGTGCCAGTCAGTCTTGTGCCGAGGGCAGCAGGGACCGTGAACTCAGCCAGGCGACCTCCCTGCAGTTTAGAAGGTCCCTTGGCAGCCGGAAGGAGGGTAGGCCACGCCCCCCATCAGGGCCCCGGGGTCACTGCAGCAGATCCGGAAGTAGCAGGCTGAGGGGCACACAGAGTTGGGGAGCCCGCATAACCAGGGTCACTGAGATCTGACGAGCAGAGGGGGCTGGAGGCACGGATGTCACCCAGCTGGGTCCGGTCCACAGCAAATGCTCTAGAAATGTGTGCCCCCCTCTGTATCTGTGAGCTGCGTGGCCCTGGGTGTTTCCAGGGCGCCCGCTGCAGGCGCTGCAGTGTGAACACAGGGCCCCCGGTCCCAGAGCTCAGCCCTAGGGCAAGCAGGTATTGGTATTTTCTGGTAAAACCCAGGAAAGTGACCAGAGAATTGAATGCTTACCCTGGAGGAAAAGAGACTAGAGGCTTCTCTGTCGGAGCAGGGACTGCTCTGGATGTAGTGCTTCCAGAACAAAAAACTGAATCCATGATGAGCCTTTGAATCTGGCTACAGAGTGTGCGTGGGTCGGAGGATGCCCCACAGGTGTGCTGGGCTCGGAGCCTCTGACAGGGCAGCTGTCTAAACACACGAGCAAAGTGTCAGTGACCGCAGGTGGTGGGTGCACATCTGGGCTGCCTTTTCATGGTCAAGGTGTAAATCTCTTTCCACAGATTGGGCCAGAATTCCTACCCCTTCAACATGATCGGTGATTCACAGGCTGTATTTTCAAATAGTTCGTTGGGGTTTTAAGCTCGTTTGATCCTTTGCCAAGTCCTTGAGAAAGGTGGACTTAGCAGTTGTGTTAGAGCAGGGGAAACTGAGGCTCCGAGAGCACGGTGTCGGTTCTGCATCCAGTTTTGGGATCCACTCCTGAATGGCTAACTCCCACAGGCTTATTTCCCCAGGGCTGACAGCGGATCCTTGCTCAACCACAGAAGGGTCAGGGTGAATAACTTCAGCTAAATTTCCAGATGTTTTTTTGGAACCTATTATGAAAACATCTGGACTGTTCACGTGACCAGGATAACTGTGCTCGGGGGCCACTCCACAGATCAAGGAGAGGAACTGTGCCCAGCCTGCCATGTGCCCAGGTTCGGGGTCAGTATCCGCTGGTCGCACTGTTAGTGCATCAGGGCACTGGGGCATCATGAGTCCCGTTTTAGAGATGCGTCCACTCCGTTGCAACATTTAAGATAACGTGTAACAATGGCCAACAAAGGCCTGGCTCTGATAAACGGTGATCACACACTGGAACTGAGATGGGAGAGCTGGCGGGGACAAATGAAGGTTTTCCTGAAGGAAAACCCTCCAGGGAAGAAAGGAGTGTGTTTGAGACCTCGGACTGCAAGTCTCTGTACACGTTTCTAATGGTTTCCAGACGTGTGGCGCGTTTACTGAGCCCCGGAGAGGCGTAATCACGGGTAATAGCAGCCAGCCCTGCCATTAAGTGAGAACAGGAACGGCGGGCGAAGCACGCAGCAGAGGGGCGCTTGGATGCAGCTCTGCTTTTCCATGGCGCGGCTGGCATGCCGCCCCGCTGTCCACAGCAGAACGTCGCAGCAGGGCCCAGCCTCAGTCAGAAGCTCCGGGAACTGCGCCGTCTCTGGCTGGGCAGAAACACCAAATCTGCAGATTCTGCAGGCCAATTTAGGTGCTTTCCTTCCAGATTTTATATTCCAGTATGTGCATTAAAATCCTCCAAATATCACATATAAAAAGTGTCTTTTCAGATGCTGCTGCTCCCACTCAGTGTATTTCCTTTCACGTGCCCACTCCTGATCCAGAGTATTTCAACTTGTGTTCTTAACAGGTCGCTAGGATTCTGGAAGTCTCTGAAGAGATGAGGAAGAACATGGGCGTGAGCTCAGGGCTGGAACTCATTACCTTGCCTTATGGCCACCAGCTGCGTCTGGACATAATTGAAAGGTGAGCAGCGCTGTCCTCTGTTTCTGGCCCCTTGAATTCCTCCCTGGCTGTCAGAGCAGCTGGTTTCAGAGCAGAGAGGGGCCAGGCTCCGCCACACTGGGACCACTGCCCTCAAGCATGTGTGGCCTGGGCCAACTTTCCCCAGAAGCCTTCGCCAGAGAATTCCTGGAGATGCACAAAGAGACAGCACAGAGGAAGTCAGGAAACAAAGAACGTGTTCCTGTCCCTGCTCCAGACTGCTTTAGGGATTGAGTGGGAGTTCGTGAGAAAGGTTGGGAAGAACAGTCTGAACGTTTTCTTTGAAGGGTAGACAAATGGAGGTCAGAGGTCAGAGGATGATGGCACTTGGTCCCTCTTCCGCCAGCCTCTGAAGTCTCACTGCCTCTTCTCATGAAAAGCCGGGGCCCTGGGTCCCGCTGAAACCCACACACAGGGACACTGCGTGTTAAGAGATTAGAGATGCAGAAATAGCAAGGCACATTTTTAAGAAAAGAAACGATAGACTGGATCATCTTATTACCATTGAAGTTGGCCTTTCTGACACACAAAAAGAGTTGATTTGGGCAAGGCTGTCTTGTGGCTTTCTGTTTTCTCCAACCAGCTCCCCATCGCCATGACACACATGCGGGTTTTAATGGGCAGCCAGGGTCCATTAGGAGAGGGCAGTGATGCTCCCGAGTCCAGGCCCTGAGCACCCCCGCCCGTGGCTCTCCCCGGTGTGCTAGGTCTCAGCACCATCGGGGCAACTATCTGCGGTGGCTGAACTGTTCTCATCTCATTAGGGCAGCCACTGGACACACAAAGCTGCTGAGGAATCAAATGTTTTCTTTTATTGTTTACCCGTTTAAGTGTGAATGCCAGGTGTGGCCGGTGGACAGTGTGCCCTGAGGATGTCAGCCCCTGGAAAGTAAACATTGCTTTTCTAGTAGCCTGGGGGTCAACACGGCCACTTCCAGGCTTGCCTGGCAGATAAAGTGGCTGCAAGGCTGCCGTTGCCCTGGCTTTACAGCCTCAGACGCATCCCACAGAAGACACAGAAGGCCCAGTGCAGGACTTCCGGGGGGCAGCAGCCCAGGGAGTGGTCCACACTGACTTTGTTCAGGCATCCTTGTTGTTGAGTGCCTTTGGGCAGTTGTGGGTCTGCCTTCTGAATTTTTCTACTTTTCTAGATTCTAGCCTGTCTCTCTAGGTGGCCTCTTCCCTCCCGACATCCAGGGGCCTGGCTTCTCAGGTCCACTAACTTCTCTATTGTCCGGGCTCAACGGTCACTATTTCAACAGAGATGAGCTGTGCCACCAACTTCCCATTTCTCATGTGGTACGTTTCACTCCGAAAAATCCCAAGTTTCAGGCCTTGTTTATCAATTTCATTAGGTATGTAGGACACGAGACCCAGGCGGAGGTTGGCAGGATTAGGGCTTCTCTCTAGGCTATTTTCAGACGCCCACTCTTGTCTATACCCATTTCCTCTTTCTTCTGATGGCCCACTCGCCTGGGGCCCCCCTCATTGGCTTGTTTCCTGTCCAGGCTGACCTACAGGTCTTCCTGCTAGAGTCCAGGGAGTGTTTTTCTTCATTACCGTGTGTTTACATAAAGGTCAAGGGTATAGTGGTCTTGAAAGGCTAAATAACATCATCTTCTTGCGTTTCAGAACCAAATACAAAGCCACCCTTTATTTTTTAATTTACCTCCTCACCCATTCCCAGCCTACTGAGTATAACAATTAATGCCACCTGTGCCAACCGCTGGCGCTTCTGTCACAGACGCGCCGGGCGGAGTTTCTTTCCCACCGTGGTGCGCACAGGAGGCTGCAGGCAAACGCTGGCTGACTGAATAGACAGAGTTATCCAATTAACCATTGGTATACGGCCAGGTCTTAAGGAGGTAGAAAATATGTCTTTTATTAAGGGCTGTTAAAACATGGGGGGAAAAAAAACACTGAATAAAAAATAGACTGAATGCAACATGGGAAGCTAGTTTACTATTAGTTAAAAATTATATCTGAAATGTTCGGCACAATCTTGACGCTTTGCAAACAGGTAACAAACTCTTCAGTAAAACCACAGATGATAAAAATAGGCTTTAAGGCTATGTTCACATCCATTAGTTCAGACAGACAAGAAATTGGGAAGGAGATAAAAGAAAAGAGACAAATGGGCAAAATGGCACCGGCTACCGAGGGAATGCACACCCTTAGAGGTCGTTGTAGTACCAGCACAGTTTGCCAGGTGCCTCCAGTGCCAGGCACATCAGTTTTTCTCACTCCCACACACAGTCTCTGTCACAACTACCCCCGTTCCCATGTCACAGACAAAGAAACCAAGGAGTGGGGCAGCCAGGGGCCAGCCCAAGGTCACACAGCGAGTGAGCAGCATACAGGGTGGGGCACAGGTGGGTGTGCAGCTGTTGGTGTGGGCCATAACACAGTAATTAATAATGATCAAACTGCGTTTGCCATACTCACAACTGTAAACCTTCCTTTGCCCACCTGTATGTGTGCAAACACACTCAGAGCCATTAGAGCCTGGACAAAAGGGGGCCGCACACTAATGCTGACAAGCTCAGGGGGGGCCCGCGTGGTGGGCCTCACAACTCAGAGGAGAGGAACCACACAGGGTGGTCTGAACATACAGATTCCTCACTGGAAGCAAATCATGGTGTGTGGTCATGCCCTCGGCCTGCAGCTTCCCTGGCAAAGGTCAGTCTTTAACTTTGATATGGTCTGCTGTCTTTGTGCCTCTAAGGTAACATACCTTTGAAATGTCAGAGTCATTTGCTTTCCGACCCCTCAAAGGCACAACTGCTGCCCCAGACCACTCAGTGATCTCGTTGCCCACTACCAGCTCTGCACTGTAAATGTTAGCTGTCCTGTCCCCACCACGTAAAAGAAGTGTCTCTAGTGTCGGAGATTGCCCTGCTTTGCTTCTCCAGCTTCCCTGACCGACCACCAGTGGATTCCCCTCTTACGTCTCCTCCTTTGATTCTAATGTATAAAATTAGCTGCAGAGCTGCCATTCTCCGGAGCATTTTCTCAATCCACTGAGATTTTGCTTCCTGTCAGTTGCTGTTAGTTTGGCTCAAGTAAACTTTTCTAAGACTTTTTCTTAGGTTGGACATCTGTTGACAAGAGAAACAGGTAATGCTAGGTACTAGGGGAACCGTGCGCCCCTCTGCTCAAGGAGAGCAAGAGAGACACCACACCCATGGGCACAGAGACAAGCACGGCCATGGAGCAGCATCCTTGGCTTTGAGCTTTCAGGACAAGGAGGCCCCGGAGTTTCAAAGACGTGTATTTTAGTAGCCACGCTACAAACTGGGGCTCCGCCTCCAGCCCTGGTCTCGCAGCTTGGACCACGTGTGATCGGGGCTAGTCTGGCCCAGTGCAGTCCACTCCGCAGCCCTGACTTTCGGAGGGAAGGAAGGGATGGCAGGCTGTGCTGCCGGCCCCCGCGAAGGAGGCTGCTCTGCGACCCCCTTCGTACTGGTCCCCCTTGTCATGTCGACAGAAGAAACACGCTTCCTGTTCTGGGTCTGCCAGGTTGACCTGTATAGTTCAGGATGAGAAAAGGGAGGGCTGGAGGCAGACACAAACAAGATTTCTGGTTTATTCAAGTCCGACCTCACGGGGACACCCTGCCAGTCCGCTGTTGGCTCTTTGCCCACGTCCTCATTCACTTTCTGGCCCTTAACCAGAGCTGCAGACACTCCATCTCTAGCTCCTCCTTCCTTTCTTGGTTCTGATGGGTCTTTCTGGATCAAACATGTTCTTTCATCTTTCTGTCCCTTCCATTCCCCAGTGCAGGGGTGCTCAGTGGAAGTGGTCCAGGGCTTCCCTGAGGAAGGATTCCCCAGTGTGTTGGGAAGACCTGGTGGCTTCTTGGACCTCTCATGGCAGAAGGTACAAGGGGCCACGTGACTTTGCCTGAGGAAGGCCTTCTTCATGCCCCCAGGTCTAGGCCTGAACAATGGACAGGTCCTGGGGCATCTGTCCTTTTTGCCTCTGCAAAGTACACCTCCTGAGGCCCTGTCTGGTCCTGCTGCCATCCTGGTGGGTGTGGCCTGTGCTGAAATCTGCAAACTGTCTGAACTACCAGCACATCTCAGGGCAAGAGCAGCAAATGGTGCAAAGCCAGTCCTTCTCCCAGCTGGTTTGGCTTCATTCCCTGCCAGTCCTGTTGGCCCTGGGCCTGACCACTGGTCTCCTCCCTCTCAGACACAGCACCATGGCCATCGGCATTGCTGTAGACATCCTGGGCTGCACGGGCACTTTGGAGGACCGAGCAGCCACCCTCAATCGGATCATCCAGGTGGCAGTGGAACTGAAAGACTCCATGGGGGACCTCTATGCGTTCTCGGCCATCATGAAAGCACTGGAAATGCCGCAGGTAAATTTCCACCAGCCTTGCGCAGCCCTACGGGCCCATGTGTACCTCGTGGTCTGTGAGCCCATGCAGAGCAAATCATGGATGGTTTTTGTCACTCTCAAAAGGCAGGTTGGATCTTAATGAAAGCTGCTTTGACCAATCAACTGATAGCAGTGTCCTGAGTACTCTGGCTGTTCCTAAAACCAGTGGGCAATTGCCAACAGCCCACACTTTCTCTTTGAGGTACAATAAGACTCATCCTCGAGAAGTGTCCCTGAAGAACCAATTAAGGTGACATGCATGGGGCAGGTTATTGTGCAAGAGACTGCTCCCATCTGCGTCACCAGGTGTGCGGGCAGCTTTTGGGGAGCTTATATCTGAGAATCCCTAGAGTGGTGTATCTCAAAGAAGGCTCCTCCGGTTACCTAAAACACCCTCTCTCATTAAAAAATTCAAATTTCTGAACCACCTGCCATATAACCCCTTGGTCAGAGGTTCAGAAATTGGGCACTTTGAATTGATCTGCTTTGACAGGCTGTTTTTAGGATGAGTGTCAGGATGACGGAAAACCTGTATTTGAAATCAAGCAGACCTCGGAGAGGAACATGGTCCTGTGGTCCCGCATGCTCAGATTCAGCTTCCCCACTTCCGGTCTGCCAAGCCCTAGGTGTGGAGAGGACCGGCATTGCAGCCCAATCTGTAAAGAGTGACCTAGAACTGCTCGTCATCCCGCTCGTCTGTTTCGTAGCCACAGATTGTCTTGGAAACCCTGCCGGGTACTCACTGGAAATCCAACCTTGCCACTGGGGAGGACAGCTACCGTCACATGTCCTGCAGGGCATGTTAGGTGTTAGGAACATAATTTCCTTGGATTAAAGCAAGGTCACCTTAAAGATAAGAAGCCAAACAACTTAGTTCCTTCGCCAGGAAAATTTGGGGAGGGGGGCTGTCGATTCCAATTATAATGTAGTATTCCAAGAGTCTACAAAATTCTTTAGGTGCACTGGAATTTAGTAGGGTTGATACTGGAAACAAGCAAACTCAGCCATATTTTCATGATATACTGACTTCTATAATATCAGGAGTTCTAACTTTTCATTCAAGTGTTTTTAATTTGCATCAGATTCATTTCCTCTTATCCAAACCTGCATGTAATTTTGAGGGCTGAGCCAACAAGCTAAGCTGTGTGTAGTCTTCCAGCCCAAAGCTTTCTCGCAGCGTGGTAAAGGGGATGTTTTGTGGCTTCAGCTGGTTGTTGTCTATGACTTCAAACTCAGCGGTCAGGGACTTATCCCAGAGTATGGTAACATGGCTTTGCAGGTGGCTCCCTCCCCTCCCGGAGCACCTCAGCAATGAGGGGACCTGGTCCTCCCCGGTATTCAGGGTCCTGGAGTGAGCCAGAGCACTGCTGGGGAGGGAAGTGGTAGACCCAGGGAAAACCCCAGGGGAGCCATGCCATTTCTGCGTGTCACCATCCAAACCTGCACCCAGCAGGATATGGGCTCAGCTGAGAGACAAGGGCTTCTTTCAGAAGGCGGATGCTTGAGGGCTCAGGAGGAGAATGAGGGGATGTGGGAGAGAGGGCGGCATGTGGGTGGCCAGAGGTAGGCCAGCCACGTCCTTCCCTTCCCAGAAAATCTGCGGGTGCTGATCCTTCTCCCCTTTCACATGGAACACACAGGAGCTCTCAGAGGCCGTCGAAATGAATCCCAGCTCTGCCCTTCACCAGCGGTGAAACCTTGAGCAAGTTACCTAATCTCTTCTGCTTTCTGATCTGTAAAATGAGGCCAAAATACCTGCTTCATAGGGTATTGCGAGGATTAAATGAAATTCCTCAAATACCTGAGTTCCCCAAATATTCGTGCCCTCCCTCCCCTGTCTCATGTAGAAAACTTGAAGGTTTGCTGGTGGTAGGGTGTGCGCGGGGGGCCAGCCATCTTAGGGCAGCCAGAGTCGGTGGCACGTGTTGGTGTTGACTACATGGTCCCAAAAGAAGTGTAAGGGAATGAGTGGTGGCGTCACTTGGCCTGGACACTCTCCGGTGTCTCCGACATTACTACTTACGGGGACGTTAACCTGCTGCACCTCACGTTCCCATGCCCTCTCATCAGTATAGCCTCCGAGGAACCCCGCTACAGCTCCCCTCCAGGTGTAAATAAATGTACTCTGACCCAGCAGTTCCACTCTGGGAATTTATCATCAGACATTTCCACACATGTACACATTTGCAACATCTTTACGAGGTGCTTTTGTGACAGAAAAACAGGTTGGAAACCCTTTTCTATAGGAGACTGGCTAAACTATGTTTATCCATAAAATGGAGTATTATGCAGAAAATAAGGCTGTTCTATGCTGTTTTATATATACGCACGTGAAATGACTTCCAAGCAAGGAACAAAGAATATGTGGAGTGTGACATGCATTTATTCATTTTCCAGCAGTGTGCGGGCACAGGCATGCGCACAGGGGGCGGGGGCGGGTGGCAGAGAGCCGCCCTGGGATGGGCCAGAGAACAAAGCCCACTGAAGTCACCTGCTCTGAGCTGTTTACCACGTGCATCTGCCGTCTATGCCACAACTTAAACCAAAAGGTTATTTTTAAAACGGCCCTTTCCAAAATGGTTGCACCTTTCCTTCTTCCAGATCACGAGGTTAGAGAAGACGTGGACCACGCTGCGGCGCCAGCACACCCAAAGCGCCATCCTCTACGAGAAGCAGCTGAAGCCGTTCAGCAGGACCTTGCACGAAGGCAAAGGTGAGTGTGGCGTCAGCGAAGCAGCACCTATAAGACCAGTAGGTCGTATCTGTTCTGGTTTGATCATGCGTCCCTGAGCGAGCTTTCTGCAGGATCGCCGATGTGTCAGTCAAGGCCTCTATCATGACAGCGCCGCGTGTAGGAGGTCTGCAGTTGCTAAGAAAAGCCACGGGCCGCCAGGCAATATTCTGTCTGTTTTTACAAATTAAGGTAGAGTTGACATGACCTTGTATTAGTTTCAGGGGTGCAGTGTAATGGTTCGGTATTGGTACGTTGTAAAATGACCACGACGGGAAGTCCAGTTAACATCTGTCACCACAGTTACAAAAATGTTTTTTGTGACGAGAGCTTTCAAGATCTACTATCTTAGCTGCTTTCAAATGTGCCATACAGTAATATTAATGACAGTTACCGTGCTCATTTTCCAACTGGAAATTTGTACTTTTTGACCCCCTTCCCCCATGCCATCTACCCCCTACCTCAGGCAACTACCAAACTGTTCTCTGCACCCGTGGGCTCGGGGATTTTTGTTTGTTTTTCTGGATTGCACATAGAAGAGCGAGCACATGTGACTGACTTATTTCACTCAGTGTGGTGCCCTCACAATCCACGTTGTCACGGGTGGTGGACATCATTGTGTCTCACGGTTAATAGCGCTCCGTTGTGACACACACCACACCGTCTTTACTCAGCCTCTGCTGACGGGCACTTAGGCCCTGTGTCCTGGCCATTGTGAATAATGCTGCAGTGAACATGTGGGCGAGCGCATCTTTGCGAGCTCGTGTTTCTTACTTCCTTTGGATAAATACCCAGAAGTGGAGTTGCTGGATCATGTGGTAGTTCTATCTTTAGTTTTTCGAGAACCCCCCGTACTATTTTCCATAGTGGCTGCACCAATTTGCCTTCCTAGAAACAGTGCAAAAGGTTCCTTTTTCTCCACTTCCTCAGCAACACTTCTTACCATTTTCGTAACAGCCGTCCCAACAAATGAGGTGATACCTCTTGTGGTTTTAACTGGCCTTTCCCTGATGATGGGTGACTTTGAGCATCTTTCCACGTTACCTGTCGATCATCTGTATGTCTGTTTTAAGCAAATGTCTGTTTGGGTCCTCTGTGGGTTTTTCCTTTTTTGCCTGTTTTTGTTTTTTTGCTGTTGAGTTCTACGAGTTGTTTATTTATGTATTATGGGTATTGATCCCTCATCAGATACATGATTTGCAAGTTATTTCCTCGCATTCTGTAGGCTGACTTTTCGTTCCGTTGATGGTTTCCTTTGCTGTGCAGCGTTTTTTCAGTCTGACATAGTCCCACTTGTTTATTTTTGCTTTCGGTGTCACATCCAAAAAATCATCGCCAAGACCAATGTCAAGGAGCTTGTGGCCTACGTTTCCTTCTAGGAGTTTTTATGGTGTTAGGTCTTGCATTTAAGTCTTTAGTCCATTTTGAATTATATATGCAAATATATACAGTCCTGTGCTACAGTGTGCATAAACCCCACTGGCCACCAGGTAATCCAGGTGTCCTCTGGGTGGCAGTTACAAAATCAGGGCCGTAGACAAGTGTGTAAGCTCTTTTCTGGAAGAACTGGTGAACTGTACCAAGTCGGAGAGAGCGTGCAGATATGCTGCCCACCAGCCCGTTCCCCGAGAACCCTGTGAAGGCGCCTGGCTGGATGCTGTACCTGCAACCCGTCCCCCAGGCTACAGCTCCAGGATGAGCACACAGGCCTCTCTCTCACAAAGACGCGGCATGTTTCAGTCCAGTGTCTGCGCAGTGCCCTGGGCAACGGGGAGAGGGAAGCCTGCCGAGAACTCTCCCCAATTAATTACAGTCCAGCGGGACCCAAGAGCACAGTTCCCCTGGCCACCAGTCAGGTGTGAACAAAGCGTTCCCTAGGTGGCAGCCACAAAAACCAGGGCACCAGATACATGGGAAACTCCCCTCTGGCGGATACTGATGCTCTGGACCACAGCAAGGGAGAGCACGAAGATAGTGCCCACTCTTTGAGGTCTCTGCAAAGGGTTACAGCCAACCCTTAGACGTGTGTTTAACTAGAGGCCTGCTCCTCAGGCTGCAGTCGTGATGATAAGCTCATATGCCAGTGTTGCCTCTCGCTGTGCCCTGGTAGCTGTATAAGAACTCTCTCTCCTGGTTACAGTCCTGTGGGACCCATGGGCATAAGCCACACTGGCCCCCAGAGCCAGGTAATGTACAGGTGTCCCCTGGCAGCAGCTGCAAAAATCGAGAGCCAGACGAGGGTATGCGCTCCCTTCTGGGCTATACCAGTGAGCTGGAGCAAAGGCAAGGGAGAGCTTATCGATGGCTCCCACAGGAAAACAGAAGAAAAGGAGGGCAACCCAGTATTTAAAAAAGGAAGGAAGGGAAGGCAAGGGAAAAGATGGTGCCCACTGGCTAGAATGAGCCGAGGAAGAGCATGAAGGTGGTGCCCATCAGCAGGCCCCTAGGTGTGTGCTAAATTAGAGGGCTACCCCTCAGGCTCACTCACATAAAGCCTGAGCACCTCTCAATCAGCTACCTTTCTGCAGAGTCCTTGGGCGGGTGAATTAGAATGTGTGAACCCCGTAAGAGCTGTTTACCAGGTCATTATAACCTTGTAGGTCTCGTGGATTTGAGCTCCATTAGTTTTGAGGGCCTGTTTCTCAGGCACAAATTGGGGTGCCCAGTGTGGAGTTTGAACCCTTTGCTCCTCAGAAGCTCCGGGGTTTGAGTTCGCTCCAGCCTGTGGGGCACTGCACCAGAATTGGGGTTTATGCTGAAACTGTGTCCCAGCCTCTCCTACCTGCTCCTCTGCAGGCCTCTCTCTCACAAAGCTGTTCCATATTTAGCTGAAGATTCAATGTGTCCATAGAGGGGGGTGGGTCTAAGATGCTCCTACATCGTCATCTGGAACTGGAATTCTTTGTGCTTAACTTTGGAAAAAAAATGACATGGAAAATTTACCCCCTTGTTTTTCAGAGTCCACATGTGTCCTCCCAAACAATGTATCAGTCCCTCTGCTGATGCCTCTTGTGACCTTAATGGAACGGCAGGCTGTCACTTTTGAAGGAACTGACATGTGGGAAAAAAATGACAAAAGCTGCGAGATGATGATGAACCATTTGGCAACAGCCCGACTCATGGCAGAGGGTGCCAGCAGTTACCGGATGAATGCCGAGAGGATCCTGGAAGGTAGGAGCACAGTGACTGGAACGAAGGAATGAAAGGGCGTGGGTGTTCTCAGTCAGAACAACGCCAAGAAGGACCGAGGCACAGGAATTGCATTTCCTGTGTGACTGATTTCTTCCTCTTAATTCTTAAATGACTTCAGGATCCTGTTTCTCCCTCTGTCATATCTGTTCTTTTGGGTCATTGGTATAAGATGAACGGAGGCAAAAGGTCAAAAAAGATTTGGTCAGCTTGCCTACCGTTAGAACCCCTAATAATCACTATTAAAAAGCGTGACGGGCCAGCACGAGGAGCTGCAGTCTTGACGTCACCGACCTGCACGCGCCTTTCTCCTCAGTCACACTGGGAAGAGCGCTCCCCTGCTCTTCGCATCAAAGGGGCCAATGTGACCAAAGGCCCTGAAAGAGCCCAGGGAGAAGCACACAACACCAGTACTTAGGTTTGGATTAGGGTCAAGTGTGTCAAGGAATGGCCGGCGGGGCTGAGGGAGGGAGTGGGTACAGGCGGGAGGGCCTTCCATGGAGGGCTGTGGCTGAGGCAGGGCAAGTGGAAAGCGGGGGAGGGCGTCGCCCCGCGGTCAGACTGGCGTTTTGAGTCTGGCATCTGTGTGGAGGGAGTCTGGAGGGCTGCAGGATCAGAGGCAAAAAGACCATTTAGGGAGCAAATGCAAAACCAAGGACTTTTCTGTGGCATTATCAGGGATGATTATTTTCTCCCCACCATACAATTTTTTAAATTCTTCAAGAGCCTAAGTTTTGATCCACAAGGTTAACAACTTATATGGGGTGGGAGAGGCCTATTATTTCATCCTCAAACAAAGTTGTTGCTTCAGAACCAGAATTCAGGACCGAACAGTTTGCACTGGGTCTGCGGCATACATAAGCATCATCTGGCCGTTTCATTCCTCTCCCCTCAGAAAGTTCTCCAAGGTTAGCAGGTGTAGAACTCAAACAGTAAAAGCCGGAATGCGCCAGAGATTACAGTGCCTGCCTGATACAGAGCCAATGCATGTATCACTTCAGATGCTGCCTAAGCCAACAATGTGCTTTAGGCTTTCTAAAGCAAATTACTTTAACCGTTTGAGTCCCAAGCAGTGCGATTGCGCTGCTGACAATACCCCCTGGGACTCAAATGGTTAAAGATCTCTCCTGGCATTTCTCAGGTGATCCTGCTACAGGCTGACCTAGCAAGTTCTCACTGCTGGAGATGACTGTGACCCCAGACAGGGTAGAGATTTGCTCACCATCACACCCCAGCACCCAGCCCAGGGTGAAACCGATCAACCAAACGAATGGAAGCTGCCATCTGGCTTCTGGTTGGCTATGTGTCACAGGTATCCTGGCATCACAGGGAAGGATGGACTAAAAGCCTCTCAACGACCAAGATCCCGTGATTAGATGATGGGAGTGTGGTTAACGACAGAGCCGTCTCCTCCAGCAAGAATCAAGGATGAGAACCACTTGCTTGTATGACTCTGAGCAGAGGTTCCCCCTCTAGCAGAGTTGACTGAGCATCTTTGGCCTCAGGCACACCAGATAATTTCTCTTTTATAAAAGAGAAGAGGGAGTTGAGAAACAAGCCCGCATGTATGGTTGTCTATTGACTTTTGACAAAGTGTGGAGGGAATTCATTGGGTAAAATACAGTCTTGCAGCAAATGGTGCTGGAACTCTTGAATATTCTATGCAAAAGACCCTTAATCTTTACCTCATACCATACACAATAATTAATCCAAAATAGATCATAGAACCGAAATATGAGTAAAGTAAAAGTAAGTATAAAAGCTCCTATAAGAAAACATAGGAGAAATTCGTTGTGCTCTTGCATTAGGCAAAGATTTTTTAGGACACCAAAATCATGAACCATTAACAGAAAACACTGATAAATCAAAATTTAAAATTTTACTCTTCAAAAGACACTGTTAAGAAAATTAAAAGGCAACCAAGAGATTAGAAGAAAATATTTGGCAAACATACAGGATGGGGCAAAAGTCGGTTTACACTTGTCCGCAAGGAACGTAATCAACCATTAATAATGTAAGAGTAAACTTGTATACTCACAACTGTAAAGGTGCTTTGCCCCACGCCATGTATCTGTAAAGGAGTTACAGCCAGACTGTGTAAAGAATTCTTGGAGCTCAGTGAGAAGACAAACGAGATTGGAGCAGACAAAGATCTGCAAGGACACCGCACCAGAGAAGACACAGGAATGACAAATAACCACATGGAAAGGTATTCAAAGCACTGGTCATAAGGGAAATGTGAGCCTGAGCCATACTGAGACACCACCACACACTGCCTAGAATGAAAATCCAAAGAGTTGGCGGCGTGTGGAGAAAACAGAGTCTTCATATGTTACTGATGAGAATATAAAATGGGAGAGCCACTTTGGAAAAGAGTTCGACAACTTTTTAAAAGTAAACCTAAGTTTACCATATGACCTAGGAGTCCTACTCCTTGAGAAATGGGAATGCATGTCCACACAGAGACTTAACATTATTCATGATACTCAGAAACTGGAAATAATCCAAGTAGCCACCAGGTGGTAGATGGATAAACAAAATGTCTTATGTCCGTGTAACTGAATACCACTCAGCAATAAACAGGAATTATTGATAACATGCAACAATATTGAATAATTTCAAAACCACCATGCTAAGTGAAAGGAGCCAGGCACAAGAAAGTCCACATTATGTAAGCCCATCTGTATCAAATGTCTATAAAAGGTAAAACAAGAGCAACAAAAAGCAGGTTGGTAGGGGACGGGTAGGAATGAGGTTGACTGCAAAGGGTTACTAGAGAATTTTCTAGAGTGATGGACGTGTTCCATATAAACTGGTGGTGACGGTTGTGCACTATAAATTTAGTAGTACAAGTCCAACTGGCAGCTGAAATGGGTGACTCATGACATTTAAATGATATACCAACAGAGTTGTAAAAAAAAAAAAAGAATATCCAAAAGGTACTTCAGACACTCCCCACAGCACGATGACCCACAGCGGCTTATGCACTTGAACTTTACCATCCTGCGCGGTGAGCTTGCTACTCTCTCCCGGAAGGTGCCGGTGCCGGGGCCTCCACCCTCCCTCACACACAGCAGGCCTGGGTTTTCCCTTGGGGGATGTTTGAAAGCTCAGAGAAAGTTCATTTTGATTCTACTTTAAACAACCAAGTTTTCAGCCTGTTTTCTACCCTGTCCTGGGCAGAACTGAAAACACATTGTTCTGTTTTGTTTGTTCTGTTTATACCAGGTTTTCAACCGGATGAAGAGATGAGCGAAATCTTCAAGACTGAATTCCAAATGCGATTGCTGTGGGGCAGCAAAGGCGCCCAAGTCAACCAGACAGAGAGATACGAGAAGTTCAACCAGATTTTAACTGTCCTCTCGCGTAAATTGGAACCTCCTCCTGTAAAGCCAGCAGAGCTTTGCTAGCTCTCCACAGAACCTTAGGGTGTTGTTTCAAGCTTCTCCAGTTCCTGCTTTGGAAAAGCTTATCATTTGAAAAAGTAATAATGTGCAAATCTGACAATATACAAGCTTTTAGTATCCACAGGATATTAAACACGTAAATTGCACAGAGCACACTTATTTATGAATTGTTTAAAATTACTACTGATTTTTAAATAAGTAATTTATTATTAAGGTAACTATTGCTAATGTTGATCAGCAAATGCAAGAGAAGACCTAGCTATGTTGACTGGTTGCTATTACTGAGGGATTTGATCATTTTAGTTTTAATTCCATGTCAGGAAAATGTACATAGGAAAGAGTTTAAAAGCATGAAACATTTCAGAAGGTATCAGTTGTATGATATTCTTTAACTAAAAATGAAAAAATGTAAATAGCCATATGAAAATATATCTTTTTGTGAAACAATTTTATCCAGTCTCTTCAATATTAAACTGCCGTCGTAACACAGTGATTCTACCTCCTACCTTTCTGGCACTCTCTTCCCCTAGCCACGACAGCCTGATAGTAAGTGAAAATTAATGACACTGGTGTGAAAAACGTGTGGCTTCCGGCTTAGGAGACGGCGTGAGCAGTGACACAACGTGCAGCTGGCTCCGGGGGACCTGGGTTTAAACTCAAGCTGCGGGGCTGGCAGCGCACCCCTGGTGAAGAGGGGGCGCCCAGGCGCTAGTACACTTATCACCATCATGTCACACACTTCAAAATAATCGACTGTCATTTTTCCCCTCTAGCTGATTCGTGTAAGTTTCCTAGGTCTTGGGCTTTCCAAAGGGGATACTTTCTAGTTTATCAGTATCTTAATTTTCTATTATGGAAAATTTGGAATACAAGGTTTTAAAATAAATTTACATCACTCTGCCACCAACTGTCAAACACCAATTTGCTTTTCTTCCTGTCTTCTACATAATTCTGGGACCATACACAATAGTTTTATATCCAACTTTTCTCAAATTGCAGTCAATCTTAAAAAAAACCTTCTGGTCAAGCTCAGGAGTGCAGGGCATGTGAGACATGGAGAAACCGACTTGTGTGGCTCCAGAGTGAGAGGGCTGGAGGGGCAGCCACCAATGCCTCTGTGTTGAGCCATCCCCCCACACGGCTAACCCCGATTCTGCATTAGCCTGGTGAACCCCATTAGCTCCAACCTGACGATTCCCTGAGACCCTGCCTCACCCAACTCATCTTCTGCCCAAGGGGCTTTCAGTGGCTGAGCAGCCAGCAGGCAGATGTCAGGGGTGCCTTGAGCTTTTTGCTGACCTGCCCCAGGCCTGCTTCTCGTGGCACCAGCCTCAGTCTGCAGTGTGGCCTGTCTCATGTGCATCCAGGCCAGCGCAGGCAGCTACCAACTGTGGATCACCTTGTAGCTCCTAACAGGTAGCCCCAAGCTGGTTACAAGTAGCATCTTACATTGACCTTCACCAGTCCCTCCCAAGAAGCTCCAGAACCAACATAGCTGGTGGCCAGCTTCACACCACACAGAACACCACCTGATTAATTAGTTCCATAAGCGGCACACTCAAAAAGAGGTCTCGGCAGGAAACATACCCCTCTGGGGTGAATCCCGCTCCTTGGGGGTCAGCTCCTGCACAGCAGCTCACACTCTGTGGTCATGGCCAATCTTCACAGCCAGTTGGCCTGAGGGCCAGTCCCACTCACTGATGTACCAACAGTTGTCAAAGCACAACTACAATAGGAGAACATACACCGCCCATACAAGGAACACCCCTGGAGCACCTGCATTAGGTGATAAGGGAGACTGTGCCATCTGGCCTCACAGGACACATACTGCCAAGACTGGGAAACAGCAGATCTACCTAACAAACACAGAGATACAACCAGAAAAGGGAGACAAACATTTCCCGAATGAAATAACAGGAGAAGTCTCCAGAAAAAGAGCTAAATGAAAGCAAAAAGTCTACTAGATACAGAGTTCAAAATACTGGCTATAAGGATGCCCAAGGAACTTAATCAGAACTTTGCACTAAGAAAGTAAGCATAAAAAGGACATAAAAACCATAAAATAGATCAAAAATAAATACAATAACTGAAATGAATACACTAGAGGGAATCAACAGCAGGTTAGATGAAGCAGAGGATGGAATCGGCTACTTAGAAGAATTGGTAACAGAAAACATCCATTCAGAACAGCAGAAGAGAGTGGGTGTGGCGGGGGAAAGTGCTGGTGGGAAAATGGAGACAACTGTATTAAAACAACAATAAAAAAGTGATTAAAAAATAACAACAAAAAGTATTAAACACAATGATAGTTTAAGAGACCTTTGGGACAATATCCAGCATCAATTTGAAGAAATATTGACAGAAAACTCCCTAACATGGCAAAGTAAGTAGACACACAAGTTCAGGAAGTGCAGAGAGGCCCAAACAAGATGAACCCAAAGAGGTCCACTCCAAGACCCATCCTAATTAAAATGTCAAAGGTTAAAGACACAAAGAGAATCTTAAAAGCGGCAAGAGAGTGAGTTGCCTACAAGGGAGAGCTCATAAGACTCAGCTGATTTCTCAACATTAACTTTGCAGGCCCAGTGGGGTTGGCATAAAATATTCAAAGTGATTAAAAAAAAAATCTACAATCAAGAGTACCCAGTAATTTAATTTAAAATTAAATGAGAGCTAAAGAGCTTTCCAGACAAGAAAAAGCTAAAGGAGGTCATCACCACCAAACCAGTATTACAAGAAATGTTAAAGGGACTTAAGAAAAATGAGGCTAAAAAAAGGAATATAAATACAAATAATAAAATGGCCATAACTATGTACCTATCAATAATCACTTCAAATGTAAATAGATTAAATACTCCAATCAAAAGACAGAGTACCCATGTGGATAAGGGAACAAGACACACACATACGCTGTCTACAAGACACCATTTCAAATCGAAGGACAGACTAAAAGCAAAGGGATGGAGAAAGGTATTTCATGCAAATGGAAACAAAAAAGCTGGAGTAGCAATACTTCTATCAGGCAAAACGGACTTTAAAACAAAGGTAAGGGACAAAAAGGGACATTATATGATGACAAAGGGGGCAATACGACCAGACGCTATAACCCTTGTAAACACTTATACAAGCAACACAGAAGCACATAAATAATAAGTGTTGATGGCCATGAAGGCAGAGACTGACAGTGAGATAGCGCATTAGCACCCACTGACATCAGCAGACAGATCTTCCAGACAGAAAATCCACAAGGAAACAGCAGTCTTAAACGACACATTAGACCAGATGGATTTAATATTTTTGAACATTTCACCCCAAAGCAGCAAATTATACATTCTTTTCAGGAGCACATGCAACATTTTTCAGAACAGACCACATGTTAGGCCAAAAACAAGTCTCAATAAATTTAACAAGATTAAAATCGTATCAAGCATCTTCTGCAACCACAATGGTATGAAACAAAACGAATTAAGAAAACGGAAAAAACACACAAACACACAGAGGCTAAAGAACATGCTACTAAACAACGAACGGGTTAACAATGACTCAAGGGAGAAATCACAGGAGACCTTGGACAAATGAAATGAAAACACAATGACCAAAAATCTGTGGGACACGGCAAAAGGAGTGCTATGATGGAAATTTATAGCATCACAGGCCTATCCCAATAAACAAGAAAAGCCTCAAATTAACAGTCTAACATTATACCTAAAGGAACTGAACAATAATAACAAATGCCAAAGTGAATAGAATGAAGGAAATAACAAAGATCAGAATAAAAATAAACAAAATGGTGTCTAAAACACAATACAAAAGATTAATGAAACCAAGAGCTGGTTCTTTGAAAGCAAAAAAAAAGAAAGATTGATAAACCTTTAACTAGATTCATCAAGAAAAATAAGAGAGAGCTTTCCCCAGCTGCCAGTAACGTACTCGGTCCTGAGGAAGCTAAGCTCACGTAGGGGTGACACCCTCACTTCATCCGGCAATTAGCACAGTGCCTGGCGGCGCTCACGCGGTGCTCACCCAGCACTCGCCCACACCGCAGCCTCCGTCTCCATCTCAGAGCTCATCTGCATCTACCCAGCCCTCATCCCACACAATGATGAGATAACAATCACAGAGAATGTGATCACTGCCCGCATGAAAAGCAGCTGGTGTAAATGTTGAACCTTTCTGACCAGGCTTGTTTGCAAAGGCTCTGGCCAATGTCAACATCAGGAGCCTCATCTGCAACTTAGGGCAGGTGGACCTGCCGCAGCAGCAGGTGCTGCACCTGAAGAGGAGTCCTGCCCCCTCCTCCCCTGCTGCCCCACCTGAGAAGAAAGTGGAAGCAAAGAAAGTATCTGAGGAACCTGCTGATGACCAAGTGCTTTGGTCTTGTTGACAAAACCTCTTTTGTAACATGTTCAATAAAAAGCTGAACTTTGCTAGAGAGAGAGAACCCAAATAAATAAAATGAGAAATGAAAGAGGAGAGGTGATAACTAACACCACAGAGATACAAAGGATTGTAAGGAAATACTATGAACAGCTGTATGTCAACAAATTGGACAATCTGAAAGAAATGGATAAATTTCTAGAAACAGTCTCCCAAGACTGAATCAAGAAGAAACAAAAAATCTGAACAGACCAATTACTACCAACGAAAGTCAAATCAGTAATCAGAAACTCCCAACAAACAACAGCCCTGGAATGGATGGCTTCACAGGTGAATTTTACCAAACACTCAAAGAAGAATTAACATCTATCTTCAAACTATTCTAAAAAATTCAAGAGGAGGGAAGGCCTCCAAACTCATTTAACAAGGCCAGCATTACTCGGATTCCAAAACCAGACAAAGACATTACAAAGAAAAAATATAGGCCAATAACCTAATGAACATAGATGCAAAAATCCTCAATAAAATATTAGCAAATGGAATTCAGTAATACATTAAAAGATCTTACACCCTGGTCAGGTGCAATTTATTCCTGGGATGCATGGTTGGTACAGTATCTGTAAATCAATTAACGTGATACACCACATAAACAAAATAAAGAATAAAAATTATATAATTATATCACAGAAGGAGAAAAAGCATTTGACAAAATCCAGCACCCATTTATGATAAAAACTCTCAGCAAAGTGGGAACAGAGGGAATATACCTAAATATGAAGGACATATGTGACAAACCCACAGCTAACATCACGCTCTACTCATATTAAAAGTTTTCCCCTTAAGATCAGGAACAGGACAGGGATGTCCACTTTCACCTCTTATTCAATATAGTACTGGAATTCCTAGCCACAGTAATCGGACAAGAAATAAAAGGCATTAAAATTAGAAAGGAAGAAGTAAAACTGTCATTATTTGCAGATGACATTATATTATACATAAAGAATACCAAAATTCCACCAAAAAAACTACTAGAACTGATAAATGAATTCAGAAAAGTAGCAGGATACAAAATTCATTATTTCAAAATTGGCTGCATTTTTATACACTAATAATGAATTATCAGAAATAGAAATTAAGAAAACAATCCAGACTTCCGGCCAAGATGGAGGCGTAGGTAGACATACTGTGCGCTAACCCTAACCCTCCTCGCACAACCAAAAGGAGGACAACAAATTTAAAAACAAAAAATAACCAGGACTGCCAGAAAATCAAACTGTACGGAAGTCCAACAACCAAGGAGTTAAAGAAAAAACATTCATCCAGACCGGCAGGAGGGGTGGAGCCGGGCGGAGAGGACTCACAGCAAGGCAGCGGCTGGTGGACCAGGACCAGGGTGGGCAAGGCTGTGGCTGGTGGGCAGGTGGTAGCTGGCGGACCCGGTGAGACAGCAGATTGTGGACTGGGCGGTCCTACATTCTCGTGCAGATACACCAGGAAGAATGAGGGAACGAGACAGACCAAGCAACCCAGGGTCCCAGCACGGGGAAATAAAGCCTCAAACCTCTCACTGAAAACACCTGTGGGGGTTGAGGAGGCGGCAGCGGGAGAAACTCCCAGCCTCACAGGAGAGCTTGTTGGAGAGACCCACAGGGTCCTAGAACGTATACAAGCCCACCCACCTGGGAATCAGCACCAGAAGGGCCCAATTTGACTGTAGGTATCGGGGGAAGTACCTGAAAACTGGCAGAGAGCTGAGTAAGCGGCACTGCTCCCTCTCGGACCCTCCTCCACGTACAACGTCACAACGCAGTGACGTGGGGGTTGCCCCGCCCTGGTGAACACCTAAGTCTCCGCCCCTTACCACGTAACAGGCACGCCAAGACAACAAAAATGGCCCAAATGAAAGAACAGATCAAAGCTCCAGAAAAAATATAACTAAGCGACGAAGAGATAGCCAACCTATCAGATGCAGAGTTCAAAACACTGGTAATCATGGTGCTCACAGAATTGGTTGAATATAGTCGCAAATTAGATGAACAAATGAAGGCTATGCTAAGTGAAATAAAGGAAAATGTACAGGGAACCAACAGTGACAGGAAGGAAACCAGGACTCAAATCAATGGTGTGGACCCGAAGGAAGAAAACATTCAACCAGAACAGAATGAAGAAACAAGAATTCAAAAAATGAGGAGAGGCTTAGGAACCTCCAGGACATCTTTAAACGTTGCAGCATCTGAATCATAGGGTGCCAGAAGGAGAAGAAGAAGAGAAAGAAATTGAAAACATAATGAATGAGAACTTCTGGCCAAGGAAATAGACTTCCAGGGAATCCCAGAAGCCCAGAGAGTCCCAAAGAAGTTGGACCCAAGGAGGAGCACACCAAGGCACATCATAATTACATTACCCAAGATTAAAGAGAAGGAGAGAGTCTTAAAAGCAGTGAGAGAAAAGGAGACAGTAACCTACAAAGGAGTGCCCATCAGACTGTCAGCTGATTTCTCAAAAGGAAACTTGCAAGCAAGAAGGGACTGGAAAGAAGTATTCCAAGTCATGAAAGGCAAGGACCTACATCCAAAATTACTCTATCCAGCAAAGCTATCATTTAGAATAGAAGGGCAGATCAAGTGCTTCCCAGATAAGACCAAGTTCAAGGAGTTCATCATCACCGAGCCCTTATTATATGAAATGTTAAAGGGACTTATCTAAGAAAAAGAAGATAAAAAAATATGAACAGTAAAATGACAACAAACTCACAGTGATTAACAACTGAACCTAAAACAAAAACAAACTAAGCAAACAACTATAACAGGAACAGAATCACAGAAATGGAGACCAAATGGAGGGTTATCAGCAGCGGGGTGGGTGGGGAGAGAGGGGGAAAAGGTACAGAGAATAAGCAGCATAAATGGTAGGTAGAAGATAGACAGGGGGAGGTTAAGAATAGTATAGGAAATGTAGAAGCCAAAGAACTTATATATGTGACCCATGGACATGAACTAAAGGGGGGAATGCAGGTGGGAGGGAGTATGCAGGGCAAAGGAGAAGAAAGGGGTGGGGGGGGGGAA